>JANHFX010018213.1:0-13303 GCA_027560015.1 Chloroceryle amazona | reverse complement strand
CCCTCCTTCCTTCCTTCCTTCCTTCCTTCCTTCCTTCCTTCCTTCCTTCCTTCCCCATCCTTTTCTTTCATTCTTTTCCTTGGTTCAAAAAGCTGTAGACTGTCTCCTTGAGTATTAAGGACAAACTGGCAATAATTTATGTTATACCATGATAAGAAAAAATTACATTACACTATAAATTGTAATATGAAGGGCGAAATGCCAGGAATGATGCCAAATGCCGGTGGAAGTCCCATTAGACAACATAGTTCTATTGCCTACTACTCCCCACAGAAATCTTAGAAGGTTTGCATGAAACTGTTTGCTGTGAAGTGGGAGAGAATGAAAGGAGGAGGAAGAAGAAACATAATATAACAGATAAAATGTATAATCAGTCAACTGGACATAGGAAATTTTTACTAATGCTTAAAAAGAAGGCAGAAATTTTTACTAATGCCTAAAAAGACAGTGAATTTTGTATAGAGCTATAGTAATTTTGAATTTGGTCACCTGGGATATTATAACACTGCCTCAAGCTGGAACAGGAGGTAAGGGGTAGAGCTGTGTTGTGTGTGTGTTGATGTCATTTGAGGGTCTCTGGGGTTTTAACCTCTCAGAGAAGTCCCTGTGGGAGTCACAGGGGCTCCTCAGAGTTTCAAGTAGGCCTGCTCATTGTTGTAAACAAAGGGGGCTGTTTAGGGCTGTCTGAAGCCATGACATGATCTAGCGGTTCTTCTCTGAGTAAAGGACTAATTAGGGGTAGAAATTAAGAAGGGATCTCAGAGGAAATGGAACCAAGGGGCGGATGGGAATCTGATGCCCCTCTCTGATCTTGTGGTGTAGACTACTGTTCATGAAGTTAGATGTCTGGAGAGGCACAGGAGAAGGGACATTTCATACTTACTGTCCCACACTTCTCTAAACACCCACCACTGGCCAGCACCTAAGAGGATCCCGGGGACTCATGGGACGTGAGGCAGACCCATCTACCAGTGTTGGGTCTGATACACGTGTTTTCTGTCCCCTGATTATTATTTAATTCAGGCCACCTAAAAATCTTGGCATACTGTGCCTTCTACTTGGTCTCAGCCTATGTGTCCATCTCTTCCTTAGGTATGATGAAACCAAAAATAGAAGTCAGGACAAATTTTGTGCAACAGGCTATAGATTGTTGATACAGAAAGAGTCAGTTTACCCCGGGGTGGAATGGCTGGTGAAGCTGTTGTTTGATTCCTATCTCCCTTCTGGTGGAATAACTGCATACAAAACTATAGCCAAATTTTGTAACACTGAAATGTTAATGAAGAAGGTAGAGTCCTTTCTGGGTATCAAGTAATGAAATGGGGTGAGTTCATTGTAAGAAAGGGAATATTTTTGTGATGGACCAAGAAAGAGAATATGACTGTTTTCCTTTAAAGATAAAAGAAATAAAAGACAGAAAAATGGATCATTATTTTCCTTTCAAAAAAGCTAGAAGACCCAAAACCATACCCAACATCTCAATCAATGGAGAGAAAAGCAGCTTTGAGTGCCTTATTGAACTGACCTACAGAAAAAGCTTCAGAGCTTCAAGCCCAAACAAGTCCCTGATAAGATGTGAAATGCAATGGAAAAATCATTTAGAGAGAACAACAGAGAAGCTGATTTTGCTCTAGTTTTACAGGTCGGTTCAATAAAGGTTCCTGAACTCTCTTTTCTGTGTAATTCTAAAGAAGGGTCATTTAATTAATATATTTATCTGGAGGAAGGGGAAAAAAAAGAAGAGCATGGAGGGGAGAAAAACATACTTAAAACAAAGATTGTATTTCACATTAAGCATTGCAAGTTTTGGTCTAGTTTGCCTAGCATGTGAGCTCTCTGGTGGCCACAACCCCTCCTTCCCCTGTTGCTCTCTTAGCTTCATCCTTTAATTTGGTGTATAAATTATCACAAAAACAATGGAATTCAGAGAGCAAAAACACATCTAAGCACATTTCTTACTCCTCTTTTCTTTCTTTAGCTCTTTGTGATTCATTTATTGCATTTTCAACCAGCCCTCCTTATGAGGCGTTGAAAGACAGAGCAAACATTTTATTATATTGCTGCCAAGCTCCAGTAGAGTATCTTGCAGTGCACAGGATACCCCCTGCTGTGGGACCTGTGACTGTAAAACTGTGAGGTTTAGTCCTCAGTTCTGTGACACTGTTCATCCCCACTCCCTGTTCCTGCCTCTGCTGCATCTGTCCCCCAGGCATGGCACAGCTGTGCAAACCTCAGTACACCGAAGACTCCCGAGTCTGGAGCATCTCCACTGCCTCTAGTGGAGGGATCTCAGGCTGAAACTATCTTTCTTGACAACTCTATTTCTCATGCAGGCAGGGCTGCACTCAACCTGGACTGAAGAAGTGAGTCTGGTGATAAAGATCTGGTGTCTCTGCAAGACTCTACTCAGCATGGGCACCAAAGACTTTTCACACCGGTGTGGATCTAGTCCTGCCTCATAAAGAAAAACACTTTCTGCATTCCCAAGTAACCTGTGAGGCTTCTCTTTGCAGTTGCCTGTGAGCTATCTAGACCACTGTTTAGGAACTACAGTAATAATCATAATAGTAAGATTTCGTGTGCAAGAATAGGGTAAAACCACTTCAAATAGTATTTGGGACCTCTGGGAGTGCTCCCCATTTATAAACCATGCCAGTGAAGGCATCTGAAGCTAGGCCTGACATGTTTGCATGCATGTTATAAATGGAGCTATTGGTGCCATCTGTGTTCCTATGACTTTTCCATGTTATTTTTATATCACTGAAAGATGGAGAACATTTCCCCCTCTCCGCCTCCTAAAAAACACATTTGTAAAAAGGCTGTTCTGCACGGAGGCAGAAGGGTTAACAGAAAAACTTTTCAAGGTGAGAGGGAGATCTAAGCCTTCCTGGTCTCAGGGAAATTGAACTGTGGAGAAGTGGGGAAAAAGCCTTTCTATCCCCACCCTGCAATGTGGTCTGTCTCAAAAAAAACCTGATTTTTTTTTTCATGTTCTTCCAAATATCACTTCTGCTTGTCACAATATTTATAAAAACCCTCTTGCTATCTCAAGCTGCACAGCCTTTGGCTCAGGTTCCTGCTTATGCAAAACAGGGTCATAAACATGTCACTGTGTATTTGATAAATCCATCTTCCTCTTGTCATTGTCACCAAGAAGCTGAGATGACGGGAGATTACTCCGTCAAATCGCCGTGGAAACGCCTGCAGAGTTTATGAATTTTCATAGGATGTAA
Organism: Chloroceryle amazona; assembly: GCA_027560015.1. Classification (NCBI taxonomy): domain Eukaryota; kingdom Metazoa; phylum Chordata; class Aves; order Coraciiformes; family Cerylidae; genus Chloroceryle; species Chloroceryle amazona. The sequence continues at coordinate 10,070 of JANHFX010018213.1, read as the reverse complement.
GTCCTCTTTAATGGAAGTGAAGCCCAGCAAAAGCTTACTATTTTTAAGGAAAGTGCGTGCATCTGTGTGTCTGCATCTGTGTGTGGGAATATATGTCATGGACGAATCTTTACCTAACATACCTTAGAACTTACGCCAATGCATCCCAGTTGAAAGCATCGTCGTGAGTTTGTGCCTATTTCCTTATATCTATTTCTCTTTCTATGACCCCAATTCACATTTATATTAAGGTTCCCTTAAGCTGTACTAGATGTGTAAAAGGGTTGTTAAATACGTGCAAATGCCATTAAAGTGTATTTACTGATCTAACAAATTTCCTGTGGGCATTTTCGTTACCACAATTTGAGATGCTTGTCTCTGTCCCCCTCCCCCCTCCTCCCCTCCTTTTTCTGCAATCTAGAGAAGATACCAACCCATCTTCAGTGAGAATTGCCTTTATGTCAGGGTTCAAAGGCCATATGGCTTTCTCTTTCTGTAGCAAAGCTTGAGAGCAAACACAATTCACGATTTCCCAAATAAGAAAAGTGTCCTTTTCTCAATCCTCACTAGAGTGAAAAATGGCTGAATGGATTATGCTCAAACTTCAGCAAAATAGGAGAAAAATAGATAAATATGGATGCTAACCTTCAGGTATGAAACTCAGTTGTCCCTTGTTCTGAACACTACTGAGGTGTTTTGGAGTGTCAGCACAATACTCTGTGCAGAACTGAGCTCTTCTCTGGAGGATATCAGTGCATCATGATGAATGGCCAGGTCATGGAGACAAACCAGAGCAGATCTGGCTGCCACTTTGAAAAACAAGGAGATATCAGCTAAACTATTGTAGGGAAATCACTAGAGTGCTGGTGGGAGAGATCTCCAAAGGTCTCTGGTCCAGCCTCTCCTTCAAAGCAGAGCTGTCACCCACAAATGGTCAGGATTAACAGTGCCTTGGTCTGGCTGTGACTCAAGAGAACATAGATGGGATTTGCAAAGTTCCTAGGTGTCTTACAGAAACTCAGTAAGATCAGGTACTTGACACCTCTTCTTTTTGCCTCCTTTGGCAATCTGGACACGTGGAGTGTCTGTTTTCCAGGCCTAGGGGAATCTTGAGCCTTAGAGTCATGCAGTAAAGCCATGCTTAAAGCACCACATAGGTCAAATTTAAGCTGAGATGTTGCCTACAATGCAGGGGTGTAGCCTATGTGGGTACACCTGAGCATGCCCTGCACCACATTGCACGGGCACTGCTGGCAGCTGAACACTGCAGAAATGCTGAGCTCAGGACAGGCTACTGGCTAGTGACATCTTCAACAGTTCAGTGGGATTTTTTGCAGCTTTCCACTGCTGACCATGCTGCTGCAATTGAGCAGCTAACATCCAGCCTGGGCAGCTTAGAGCTAGCTCTGCTATATAGACTCATCTTTTGGAGTTTTATCTTTGTGTCCTATGACCCAAGAGCCTTCTCTTCACTTTTAAATTGTCTTGCCTTCACTTTCCAGTATAGCAAGTAGTGAAAACTCCTGATGGGTCAAGAGTATGAAAGGTTTTTAAGCCAGTACCTCTGCATTACATTACTACTACTGCAGTGCTAACAAAATCAGAAACCTCCCCAAGTATGAACTGCAAAAAAATGAGAAAATAGTTGTTTCTTAACACCCCAGGGCTTAAAGGGTGGGCACCAAAGGTTTACCTCTGATCCTTGTTGCAGCAGTTACTGCAGTATGCATAGCCTCTATGTGTTGCCACATTTACCCAAACAGGGAGCTAGGTAGCAACTCTGACTCAGTCTTAATCAAAGCAAACACTGTTTATAACCTGCCTGCATTGCGTGTGTCTGTGTGTGCATGTAAACCAGTGCAACGTCCAAGAGAGCTGGACTTCAATGGGATTTTCATGCAAGTGATCACATGAGGGAAGGGATGTTAAATTTTTCAGTTTTCCTGTCAGGACCTTCAGTGAGTCGTTTCCTTGTGCAGTGACACCAGGGGATGACATTACCTGTGCTAGGGCTTGTATTGCCACGATCTGGGCTTCTGTGACTAACTCATTCTCTTTCAAACTCCTGCTTGCTTTACACTCCCAGTGCTTCACCTCCATGAATTTCCTGCCCAAAACAAGTGTCTTGATTATTAGAAGTAAATTCCACTGCACACATCGGATGAGATCCCTTCCCTGGTATCTTAAGATAGTGCCATGCATTTCAGCAGTCCTCAAAGTGTTGCAGAGATCATGCACACTGAACTACATTAACAAGTCATTAGGATGTGGAGCAAGACTAAAAGGAAAGGAAGGGAAATCTGGCGAAGCATTACCTAATATCTCAAGTCCATGTATTTCCTAGAAGCTGCTGACAGCCTTATATTTTTCATTTGGGGTGAGGGCATACAGCATAAGGAAGTCTAATAAGAGGAAGAATATAGCCTTGATTTAGTAATTTAAAATTTTCTGCTTTGCAATGAAGGCTGGGATCCTGTCTTACTGTTCTGCAAGCAAACAGCAGCTTATCCTGCTCAAACTTAGTGTTCTTGTTTTTGGAGGACGGAAGTAATTTTCACTTAAGTGAAAAACCTATTAATTAGATTATAAGTTAAAATTAATTAAAAATTGGATTCTTTAAGAAATGTAACATCTGTGCTCACATTCTCTTCATTTAAATGATGTCAATAACAGAATAGCTCAGACTTCAAACTTTCTGTATAGTTGCAGTTAATTGAATTCTTATGCTTGGTGTATTATTGAAGAAATTAGGAAGTAATTAGGCTATGGTATTAACAATTGTATCTAATTGATCTGATGGTATAGCCAACAGACCAAGGTCAACAGCTTATTCAGCTCTTAAGCTTAATGTGATCTCAGAGATGATGCATTGGACTCTGTCCCCTCCTCTGTCATGAATTTGCTTGCTGGAATTCAGCTGGCTATAGTGGGAGTTAGGTAACTTTCTTCAGGCTAAATCTGCCTTCTACCATACAAAGTCCATCACAGCATAGCAGGTTGGGCATCTGTCCTTGGGAGGCTTTGCATGGCCTTGCCCCTCACACTACTAGGCAACATCGCAGCAGCTTCTCAACTCTAGTCACAGCAGTGTCCTACACCCCTTACGTGTCTCTGAACCAGATCTCTACTTACAGGGCTAAACCAAGTGGACAACTCCCAATGCATAAACCAACTGTATGTGTGGAAAGGGGATGTCCCAGACCTTCACCTGCCACTAACCCATGTTACCCATTAGCTAAAAAGGCAGTGAAAAAGTAAAGGCTAAATTCAGTGATACATTTTGGCTGCTCGTATGGTTGTAGCTCTGTGCAGCAGTTACAAACCCAGTTTAACAGGCCAGTGTTGTGACTCTTTGCATTGATCCAGCACACCAGTGGATTTGTTGTTAAAGAATGAAGTCAAAACTCCCTTTGGCTTTTCCAGGGTCTGGCTTTCACCCTGCAGAGCTACAAATCAATTGAAGCATTGGAAGGCAGAAATCACTGTAAATGCCTCTGAAGGGGGAGGTATGGAAAATGCAATTACCCAGAGAAGGAAATAACAAGACAAGCTTTTCTTATTTGGGTTGGTTTAGTTTTGGGGTTTTTTTTGTTCCTCTCCTGGTAGAGAGTAGTGTCCCAGGAATACAAAAGAAAAGGCATTTGGAGCATTTCACTATTCAAACTGATGTAGTAAGAATGCAGGAAATTTTCTTAGAGACAGAATTACAAAGCTGCAGATATGTGACACATTAGTAATAATCAGTCTGTTCAACAATGCCACTATTGGGGAGAAAAACAAAACAAAACAAAACAAACCTGTAAAAACCGTCTTATTGTGGCATTAGAAGAATGTGACTCAATTGCTTCATGGTGTCACTGATAACCACACATCAATGTTAGTAGTGTTAGCAATGGGTATCACACAATAGTTGTCTTCAGGTGCCTTAAAACTGAGTTATTAGGATTATGATGGAACCCTTTTAAGAATATTAATGTTAAGTTTCTATTATATATTCTTAAACTTTGACATCATTTTAATATGGAGCTTGATTCCAGATGCTGTTGTTTTGCCTTTGTACACATGTTGCAGTGAGCTGCTTTGGTGTTGCTGTTCTTCATCCACAGGTAGCCTTACTTTGATCCCTCTGGAAAAGGAAAGAGCACAGGACATGGTTTTCTGTATTTACATAGCTCAATTCCTATGTTTTAATGCCGCTACCTCTGGGGTTAAACACAACAGCTTTTTAACAACTTTCAGTAGTGAAGGATAGCTTCTGCAAGTCAAACTGATTGAGGGCTATCTGACAAGGGGGAGGGGGGAAGAAAACACCATGAATTATATATGGCAATCTGTCCATTTTACCATTACATATCCACAGTTGGAGCAGATTCATTCCTTTTGCACCTCCCATTGTGCAGTCGTCCCCATTTCCATTGTTTCTCCTTCTATGTATTGTACATTCAGACCTTGTCTCAACTGTACATTCAGGCTCCGTTTGCAGGAGATCCATCCATGGGCTCAGCTGTTTCACAAACAGATCTAATAGCTGTAGTGTGCTCAGATGAGCATGATGGGTAATAGCAGAGCAGATTGAACTATATTGTCCCAGGAGTTCATATATTTTTATACACTCGTAGGGTACACATCATCTTGCTATGACAATGAGGCTAAGTCAAGCATCTCGGGAATGCAATAAAGCAGATTACAATACTGTTCTTTCACTCATTTTCAGTACACTTCCCCTCCCACTTTCTTTTAACAACGTTAATCAATGCCAGGCTACTTTACACCCAATTCCCAAATGGTGGCTTGCCCTACGCTCTCCCCGCCTCCCCCAACATTTAGCTCTTATGCCTCCTGAAACAGGCTTCCATGGAGATAAAACTAGGAATTTGTTAAATATCAAAGAAAGTTAAGGACATGAATTTCAGCAGAAAAACTCCCAGCAATTCAGGCTTAAATATGGCAAGGTTAATAATTTTTTTTTCCCTCCCCAAGCCATGTCACATTATTAAGTGAAATAAAGCTGACAAAGGATGTCATATTCAGATAGCCAGCTTTCTCACTTACTGCACCAGTATTAACATACACCTTTCTCTGCAGCCATGCTAGGCAATTAGGAACCCAATTCTCCCCTTAGACACAGGTGAGGGGATCCTCAGCATCTCTGTATGAGTTATGGATGTTTCTTCAGAGAGTGAAGATGTGACCCCGGATGGGTGAATCACAAACTTAGCCAAAAGCTGGAGGAGAGCACTTGTGTCCTCTGCTCAGTCTGTGCTCACTTAACCAAGTGACAGCTGCATTCATCTCTTGTCATCTGATGCTTTGTGCAGCTTGTCTGCTTCCAGTTTGGGCAGAGTAATACTCAGTTCTCATGTGCATCAAGCAGGCAAATTGGCCCATGCTTTCTTTTCTTTGCCTGTTCCCGTTGAACTATTCTCAATCTCAAATATTTAATGTCAGGATTTAAGCCTTACAGAAGTACAAACACTGCTTAGAATCTTCAGGTTCTTTTTAACAGACACATATGGCATTCTTGAGTTTAAATAATTTCTTAACTTACCTGTTCGCTTCTTTATTACTCCACAAGCTGAGGGAGGGGTTGGGAGAAGGAGGTCCAGTGATTATGACACTTGGAAACTTACTGTAAAAATACTGTAAAAATAAGCATATAATGCTTACTTGTAAGTTTTAAAACATTTCACTAAAAGTGATAAAATTTATGACAAAGAAAATTCTTTTACTGAAAAGGACATACACTCTTCAATGACAAAGTCAAGGAAAACCTGAAATCCTTTATTCACACAGGGCACAGACTTTCCAGGACTATAAACCTTCAAGAACAGGATAGGCAAACTTTTGTCCAGAACAACATAGATACAGCTGATCCTGTCTTCTCACAAGAAAAATTAGCTCTTTCTAGGTGCATTCTAGCCCAGCAGTTGTGACAGGCTGTGCACTCAACTCCACTTTGCATTCAGAGAGTCTTTCCCACCTTGAAAGTTCCCACTAAGTGCAGCAAACCATATATAAGGACTGACATCCGCCCGTCCCAAGGTAGCCACAAGCATCTATCTTAATGACCCGCAACACCACCAGACAACAAATATCAGAGAGAGACTGAGATGATGGGCTGGTGTAAAATGAGTTGGAGTCGGATCTGTATGGATTTACACCAGAGAAAAGTCAGGACCAGGGACAGAAAATCGTTACTATCTGCGATGGAAAGAAAATGTGTATCTTGGAAGGCCGAATACTGGACTGGAATTGGAGATTAATTGTAACATAGATGGAGCTTCTAGAAAATGTGTCGGAATATACAATCATCCTTAATGTTACTGAGTCCTCTCACAAGGGTGCTGTGAAGCTTCATGTAGTCATATCAGTGAGACATTCAGAGATGTTCCACAAGCAGGAGCCATAGGAATGCAACTCAGAAAGGACACTGCCTTCATCTTAATGCCTCTAGTAGTAAAGAAAAAGAGACTAAAAGATAAATCTGGAATGTTGGAGAAATAAGCTAGTTTGACAAACTGGCTGTGATTTCTTCTCTTTTTTTTCTATCCTCTCTCTATTCCACCACTCATGTTTTCTCTCTGGAACAAACAGGACAAACACGGAAGTATGAATTCCCCTTTTCCATCAGCCTTTTCCTCCCTTTATTAAAAAGAGGTTGTTATGTTCATGGTAAAACATATGTAAAATAGACACCAGCTAGGAATTAAGCCATATCCAGATTTAAGAAGACTCAGGGTCAAAACTGAACATTAACTTGGCAAATATACTCCTAGCAAGGATAACCACATTGACGGAATCTTGTAAATCAAGCTCCAGAGAAACTACTCAACATCACAGTGGCAATCAGATAAGGTTAACATTTTTTCTGAGATTTTGGCTTGATACAGGGCAAGTGGATACAAATCAACAGACTCCTTTGCACTTCACTGGTTCAGGCCACATATTCATAATACTCAAAACGGACTTGGAGATCTTCTTTATCCGAACCACCAGGGTGAGTCTCTTTGAGATACACAAATGCAAATACTTTTTAGTCACATTTTTTCTCTCCCCTCCCTTTAGTAAACCCTCCCCACATGTTATTATGCTGTTATTATTTCATTACCAATAAGAGACATACTGGGGTCCTGGGAAGAATATCTTGATAAATTTAGGAGTAAATTCAGTGTATGTGCAAAAAGATCTGCATTTCCTAATTCCTTTTGCCTCACTCAGCTAAGGCAGTTGTGAATCCCTCCCCTGGTCAGAGCTGCCTTCATCACACTCTACACAGTAGATTTATGACTTCAGTTCTGTACCTCACCAGCTTCCCTGTAATCAGGCTGAGTCTATCTTACCGACACCGAGGTATTTAGGCTTCTTGTATCTATTGGCCATGGATTTCCATTTGGTCTGATGTGGCTAAGATGGATGTGCTGGCTACACTGCTTCAATACTGCCCTCTGATTGTTAATGTTTCAATTCCATCACAGAAGCACTGGTTATGATTATTTTTCTTTCCTTTGGTTTGTTGTTTTTTGTTTGTTTGTTTGTTTGATTGTTTTGTTTTTTTTGTAAGGCCATTTGACTTTGTTTACTAAATCAGATGTGACAGGCAAGGATTGCATCATGGTTTTACAACCATTCGTTCAGTCACTTGCTGTGCTGCTGAACATTTAGTTAGGCTGGAGCAGAGGCAGCGCTGAATATATCTAAGTCACACAGTTCTTCTAAGCAAAGAACCTGGCTCTTTTCAAATCCATTTCCAGGCATACAGTAAGAAATTACATAGTGCATGTTGTCTGAGTTTTGGGAAGGAGGGAAAATAGGGGAAAGAAATAAGAAAATGAACTGCAAGATAAAGAAGAGTCACAGTGAGCTGTTAGTGGGACTGAGGAAGATACTGTTATCTTTAAACTTTCATGTCTCGCTGTCCTGTTATCATTACCACACGATGCAATCTTAAAACATATATCTACACCAGTAAATTAAACCAGCCAAGGCCCATTTTCTGGCTCAAGGAACAAGTGACACAGTACAGCTTTTATCCACCTACCTAAAATCTCTTCTACCCAGAACAGGATGAGTGAATCTAAATTTCTTCCTGGAAAGGATGCCTGGCCCATAACAATCTGTATGGTCAGGGCACAGTGCCTGGGTTTATGCTTTGATTTAGTTTAGCTGATAGATATAGGCAAAGGCACAGTGTTAAGCTTTTGTTTCCGTCAACTATTTTTTATATCTGCAAACTCCCCTCCAACCTAGACTCCATTACCCAGCTTTAAATTCAAGAAAAACACAAGCTTCATAAGAAGACAGTTTCAAGAGAATTGGATTGTCATGGAAATAAAGGATTCATGTTGTGCTTGAATCTTGATTATTAAAAGCATAGCAGAGCCTAAGTCATATCCAGATAGAATTTTGAAGTCCCTACATATTGGTTATCCTGCGCATCATGGTCTTTACCGTTATAAAGAACTGAGAGAAGAAAGGGACTGCAGCCCAGAAATATGTGTATCTAGTGAAGAACAGAAATGTTTGAGCCTAGAAAATGTCTCCAGATTAATCTGTTATCAAGATCATTCTGTAATAAAAGCAGTGTATGTGAATGTCAGGCTATGCCTTTCTCCTGAGCAGAGGAGTATTAGAAAAAGGGCAGACACCTGCAAATTTGTCAATGGACAAAAAAGAATGAATAGCAGTGAGAGGTTGAGACAACAGTAAATTCAGAACAAGGGGAAACATTATTATGGTAGAAGCGATACAGGCAATGGAGTGAAGTGCATGGGAATGGGGGAGACTCTTGTCAGTGGTGTTGCTCAAGGCTGGACAAGACTTCATCAGCAGGGGATGGTCATGTCAGTGTAAATCCTGCCACTGCAAAGAAGTGAGGTGTTCTGCTACCACCTAACCCTGCAAGCCCCAAACCTTGCTCAAGCCCCTCCCAGGTCCTGTATCTTTGCATCTTTGTGAAGCTGTCCATTTCCAAAAAAAGAGCAGAATTTACAACTGAGAGAAAAAAAAATGGAGGCCAAACGCCATTAATAGGATCTATGGCAGCATTCTGTAATACATCAGTCCGACTTATACCATAATAGCTGTATAACTCATACAGGGCTCTGGCTCATGTGAGGCATGGAGGTCTACATTACACAGGGCAGGAATAAGCAACACAGCCGCATATCCTGTAGCTGGGTAAGATTACAACACAAGTGGAAAGCTTTCTAGACCTTAAATGCTGGAGGAAAGGACAAGGCATAAGAGCAGTTTGCTCTCTGATTTTTATGAAAGCTAGAGCATATTCTTTGCAGGAGATCTGCAGTGATTCTCTGCAAATCTCTGTGTGTATGTGTGTGTGATCAGCAATAATTGTTAGTTGCCTTAACAGTGAAAGCTTGGAACGAATTGGTGATGGGAATTAAATTTGCCTTTTTCTTCTCTCAAGAGGTAATGCCATCAGTGAATGGAGAGGTGAAATGAGACATACTCTCAGATGTAGTAAATTACCTCATCTCAGCTGAAGTTAAGGGAGCTCTGTTCCTTTATATCAGTTGAGGATATAAAAATATGAAGAAAACTTTATTGTTACAGACCAGGTTTCTTTAAGCAAATAGAGAGCTCCAAACTTTCAGCTTGACAGCTTTTTTGTAGCCTTCAATTCACATGGTTAGGCATAGCAGGGTGACCCACATCAGATCGGCCACAAAACATGTACAGTCAGAGTCCAGTCCTTGATTTTTAATTTTTTTTTTTTTTCTCTAAGACCTGAATTTAAAGCTTTGGGCTTCCACTGCATCAGGTGATGAACATTACAAGTACCTACAAGTGAACCTTTAAAGGCTTGAGCCTTTCAAAGAAAGCAACCTTTGCCATGGAGACTCGGTATCAGACCTCAATAATTCATGCATTTTAAGCCCAGAAGAGACTGGTGTGACAATCTAAGCCAGCCTGCTACATAAAACAGGCTCTCAGACTTCTCTGAATTATTTCCTGTTTCAAGTCCAACAGCTATTGTCAAAGTAAAGTATATATTTGTCGTGGTTTAGGGTCAGGGCAGCCCCTAAGACCCAACAGACGCTCTCTATTAACCCCCCTCCCTCCCCAAAAGG
>JANHFX010018205.1:3244-24729 GCA_027560015.1 Chloroceryle amazona | reverse complement strand
TTGCCCGTTCCTCGGACCAAAGCGATACCTGGTGACCAAGGGCAGCCCCACAGGCCCCCCCCTCCCCCCCCAGCTTGGGTTTTTCGCGGGGGTGGAATTTTGCCGAGCGTTTTTGGACGGGCCCGCGGCGGTGCCGTGCCGCTCCACTTCGTGGTGCCCGACGCGGCGGCCCGAGCCCGGCTGCTGCCGGATAGTGAGGGGGCGGCGGGGAGCGCCCGCCTGGCAGCCGTGGTGGTGCTAGACCAGGGCACGGGGCACTGGCAGAAGCTGAAGAAGGACAGCACAGCCCAGATCGTCCTCAACGCCCTGCTCTCCAGCCTGCCGGAGGCCGGGGCCAGGGTCTGTTTCCTTAAAGGTGAGAGGTGCGGAGGGGAAAGGGAGGGCAGGGTCTGGGGGTAACGGCGCGGATCGACCCTAGAAGTCCCCCAGGATGGAGGCCGCTTCGTGGCGGTCCCGTCCCTTCTCCGGCACCACTGGCCCGCAGTTAACCTGATTGTTGGTGGAGGACAGGGAGATAACACCGGGATTTCGTTTCTTTTCCACCCACTAGAACTAAATCCCGGATAGACTGTGCGGGATGAGCCCAAATGCTTTTCCGCTCACCCCCGCTGCGAGTATAAGAGGCTGATGGAAAGCAAAGAATATTAGGGAAGAAGAGAAACATTTGCAGATTATAAAAGGGAGAGGGGGCGAGAGAGACCGGGGCTGCGCGGAAAATGAAACCGGAAAGGCGGGTAAGAGGAGAGCCAAGGACAACGCTCCTCGCACTCTGGCCGCTGACATGACGCGGCCCATGTTGGGCGCCCGAACTCAGAGGATCGGTGTCCGCTCTTCCACTCAGGGCGAAGAGGTTTATCTCTCCGTCGGGCATATCGAAGCTGCCAGGGGAATATCACAGCCGAAACTCCGGGGCTTGTCGGGGAAGTGACTCCTCTGCACCTCGTGTGTTACAGCCCTTTGATTGCCGTTCTTTGTTTTCCTTCCGTGCAACCCGGGGATAATAAAATGATCACAGAAAAAAAAAATAAATAAATCAGCCCGCCCTTTCTCTGTCCCCGCATCCTTGCCTCCCCTCCATTTCCTCTGGCACTCCCTTTGTCCAATGGCTCTCTCTGTTTTCTCAGCGTCCCTCGGAGCGGGGCACTAGGCTGCCGGAGCCGCGGGGCTCTCCTAAGCGGGACCACGCCGAATCAGGAGTTCCCAGATATCACACCCCCACACCTCTTCCCGTTTGTAGTATCATGAATTAATAGGGAGGATGTAAACAGGGAAAACTAGATGCTTCTTGAATAAACTCTGACCCTGCATTCTCAACCGGTCAGAGTTAATTCACTTTTTTTTTTTAATGCCTTTTATCGCACTAGTTTTTGTCCTGATGTGCCCAGATTGCGCCTCCTATAATGAACAGTGCCCGGAGGGCATCCCCGCCGTGTTAGAGGCAGCTCCCGGTACCAAGAGGCACCCGGAGCAATTTGCCACCAACCGGACTCTGCCTGGGCACTGCCAGCCGTCTCTGAGGTCTAACAGTGGCACCAAAAGCACCGATTCTGCTGCTGCAGGGCAGAGATACTGCACTGTGCTGGGCCAAGCAAATCGTTGGGGATCCTATTAAAGTAGGGATGAAGAAACATCGCCAGGGTCACACTGGGAAGTCTGTGGCAAAGCAGGGACTCAATTAAGCTCTGCTGACTCCCAGCCTATTCGTTTAGCTACAAGACTGTCCTTCCCTCCTCACATACCATCCCCACGATTTGAAGTGGTGACTGTGGGCAGTTTATCTGGGGTGGGGTTTTGGTGTAGGCTCCGCTTTGTACCTTTTGTATATTGCAAAGCATTTTATCTCGAAAAGCCTGCCGATTTGAGACTGAAAAGATTTCCCCTCGGTGGATGAGAAAGTCTGCTCCTTTTCCTACTGCTGTTCCCCTTTGCTTTCCGGGAAGTGCTCTGGTTCGCAGGATCTGGCCCATGAAGTCCGCAGCTCCGCTTCAGATCCGGTGTGGCCCGAGGAGCCAGTGACTCAGTGGGCAGCGCTGCTGAGTCACCAGGCCCACGGACCCCCAGGAAGCTGTAGTGGTCTGGGGCATGATCTCTGGGATATAAATCGCCCTGAAGCACTGGGGTAAAAAGAAAGTTTCCTTTAGGGATCTGTAGGGGACTTTGCAAATAATGTGATATAAACCCACCCATTAAAAATAAAAACAAAACGACCCCCTCGAGGTTCCCCTTTTTATTCCCGTTCTCTCTAGGTGTGGGGGAGATAGAAGGAGGTGCTAGCTACTTAAGGGCTAATGTCTTCTTGCCAGTTGTGGTTTAGTTGCAGTGATAAGATATGGGCAGGTCACCCTCACTCTACTAGGTCACCAGTCATCCTGGAGACCCCAGGCAGGGCAGCGAGTGCAGAGCAATTGCATGCCAAGTTGTATGCCAGGCCCCTCACTTTGTTTGTGGCTTCCAGGTTTTCAGTGTGTCACTTCTTTCATCTGTGTAGGTGAAGTTTCATTCTGGGTGAGTAGAGAAATTTCATTCTGGATGAGTTTTATTCTGTGCAGTAGAGGAAGAGCTTGGAGAAAAAAAAAAATAACAGCCCCTCGTTTGGTGCTGACAATGATTCTATTATTTATTGATTAAAACTGAAGTGCAGCCCAGTTCTCTGTGATGAGCAACTTAGTATTTGCAGAAATGACCTTAGGGAAGCTAGGTTGAGTGGGGAGGGGGAAGAGAGGAGATTGCTGGAGGATGGGATGAGAAGATGACTCACTGTAAGAATGGCCTGCAAATATCCTGATCCCCAAGGCTTGTAATTAACCATTCACCAGCTGCCCCAGAGACATGAGACACGCATGTCTGTTTGAACACACATGCTGATTTGGCTCAGGCAAGTTTCTCTGTTCATTCAAGACTAAAAACAACAACACAGGGTGTAAATGGGGATAATGTCTATTTATATAAGCTGGACACATTTTTCCTATGTGATGACAGTGGTTGGTGGGCAGAGGGGTAGATAAGGTCAGCTGTGCAAAACAGAAGGATTTTAAAGTCTACCTCATGAAGGACAGCTGGAGATCAGAAGAGCAGGGGAGTCTGGTGAGCTGCTTGTGTTTATTGGCTTTTCACACTGCCAGTTGTTAGGGATATCATTTTATCAACCCAGTTGTTGTGAATATCATTTGATCACACACATACCCATGGTCTCCATGGTCACTTGTCTGCTTGACCCACTGCCTTGTGCTGTGAGCTCTGGCATAAGCTGTCTGAATGTGGCAGGGGCCCAGCGAGTAGGAGGAAAGGTGCAGCTACTGAGTGCCAGTTGACTGCAAAGTCACCCTCAGTCATGGAAAACAGATTTTCATCACTTTCAGTGAGCTTTGGATCATACCAGCTGCTTGCAACACGAGGACCCCATGGCAGGACTGAGTGGGCGACAGCAGCATGTCATGAATTTGAGCACACATCTGCTCAAACATTGCAAACAAATGAGACACTGGCACTACGAGGCTGAAATGTCAGAGGTAGCTGTAGCAGGCAGCCCTGGCAACGAAGGTAGTGGGAGCCCTGCAGCTGTTCAGATATTCAGCAGTTTTGGAAACCTTCCTTGCACCCAGGCCACCCATACCAGCACCACTTACCAGGGTGAAACTGTTACAGGTGAATGAATCACATCCATGGGTTTGCTTTCCAAGTCTTGCTTGCTTGAGAACCCCACTCTGAAGGATTATGTGGTCTAGCCCTTCAAGAGCTTTTTCCTTCATCACTGTTCTGAAAAAGCACAGGTGGCAGACATGTGGAGCACCACTGACCTTTTCAGGCTGCCTCTGCTACCTGACCAATTATTGTTGTTCATTTTGGAGGTTGTGTGCTTCCGTGCAATGTATTTCCAGTCTGGAAACAGGCAATGATTTATCTGACAACAAACTTTGAGTAACAATGTAATAATAGGATTAATTCCTTTTCATTAGCAGTGCACTGAATAAAACAAATGCAGTACTTAAACATGCAGAATAGCTCATGTGGGGCTATTCAGTTGTCAAATGCTGTCACAGGATTTCATTAAGTTTTATAGCTGTTATTTAATAGATTGGTCTCAGTGGGACTGTCTTCGCTCCCTTGCTGTTTTGTGCATTGTCATGAATAATGACACAGTTGCGAGCAACCCCCTCTTGTGCTTATGTCCATTCATAAATGCAAATAAAATATTTCTTACATTGTCACAACATATATAATAATGAGAGATTTAGTGAGGATGAATCCTGAGTACAGAAATCTCTGTCACAGTGCTCATGCATAAAACCTGAGGAAGGGAGTTTAGTCCCTGCATACTGGAGTTAATGGTTGCTAGACTGAACAGAATTACGTCTGTTAACATTTTAAATCTGGATCTGCAGACTCTTGGCAAGTTAATAATTGTCGGCATATCAGATATCCTCTGGGTGCCTGAAGCCTTTCGAACAAATCCACTCCCCCCTAGGGAATGCTATTCCTTATTAACCCCCCGGGGCCCAGGCACTATCCCACTGCATTGCAAGCACTGGTGCTTCATTTCCTTTCCACTTTATTTAAACCAGTTTTTGGAAGGGCAAACATTCACCTATTTTGGTTTTGTTTTTTTTTCTTCTTTTTCTCTAGGGGGATATGAAACCTTTAACTCTCAATATCCTGAGTGCTGTGTGGATGGAAAACTGATTTCCCTGGAGAGGACTGACTCAGAGAGAAACCTCCCCAGCCACTGTGAGAAGCAGAGTGCCAACCACAAACCTGCTTACGACCAGGTGTGTGTCACAGCAGGTGACCTTCCTCTTGGGTCTTCTCCTTTTTTCCCCTGGGGCTCTGCTGGAGGCCAGCAGGATGCTGATGACCCTCATGCTGAGGGTCAATATGTCGGTCAGTAGGTTCTCAAAGTTCAGGTTGGCAGCCTGTGTGCTGCTGGTCAGCATCCCCTCTGTCTGACTTCAAAATTAGGCCTTGGAAGGAGGAAAAAAAACCTGTCTAGCCCCAAAACTATTTGCAACCCATCTTTATCGCATAGCCAAGCAGCATGAGCTGTGAGTAGCTCATGCCTCTCTGGGACACTTAAAACAGACAGGAAAAGACTGCCAGGAGAGTCCTATTTGCAGCAGACAAAGGAGCACACTTTGCCCATGCCTCCTCTGGGACCCTAGGAGCGATCTGAGGTTGGCAGAGGGGGCTGGGGCCATGGGGCTACTTCTGAGGAGAGGCAGTGGCTCTTGGAGCTGCCATTGAGCAGGGTGAGCGGGGTTTCCGCAGGGGAAGTCGTTGCACCCCCACACTCACTTGGCCCGGGGAATACGTGTGCTATGAAATGTCAACCTGTGGTTGGGTTGCTTCCGCCGGGGCGTGTGTTTCCTGGCATGGGGGGAACCCCCAGGAGATGCCCCTCTTCTCCTCCAGAAACACCTCCTGCCCCAGGCTCTGCCCTGCCATCTTGGGCAGGTCCCAGCTGCCCCCACTGCATGTGACCCACAGAGTGGGCAACTTGATGGGGGTGGAAAGACAGTTTCTCACAGCTGGGGGCTGGCAGCAGCTCTTGTGCATCATGGAAAGTTACCTGTGATCTCTGAAAGCCATGTGTCAGACAGTAGCTTTTTTATTTTGTGGTCTCATCAGCCAGCCTTTCCTTGTGCTGAGAAAGGAGGAACCCAGATGACATCTCGGGGCTGGTGACGCAGAGGGTGCTGTGCCCCAGGGAGGTGTAGGGGGACAGGGAGCCTTACTCCACTTTTTTTGCTTTGCTTCACCTTTGGATGTGTGAGTGGAGGGGCTGAGGTAGCAAAGCCTCTTTCTCCCTTCCTGGATGTGCTCCCTACTTCCCCCATGTTTTGGTAAAGTAACATAGGGAATGGACCTCACACATGAAAGTTCTTTGGGTGCATGCCAAGGGGCAGCACTTTAAAGAAAGCCAAAAACATCCTGAACACAAGCGGGCTGGATCTGACTTTGTATCTCACAGATGCAGACAAGAAAATGAAAGCTTTTTTTCCTGTGTGGGTTTTGCCATCACAGTGATTCACTGGCCGGCAGCACTGGGGTCCAAAAATGCCAGGGAGGGAGGGAGTGGGCACCCACGCAGGCTCCCTTGCCTCTCGGGTATCAGAACTCAAATACCCTTGCAAAGGAATGCCATGTTTCTGCTCCTTTTCCAGGGTGGTCCAGTCGAAATACTGCCTTTTCTCTACCTTGGTAGTGCCTATCATGCTTCCAAGTGTGAGTTTCTCGCTAACCTGCACATCACAGCCCTGCTTAATGTCTCCAGGAAAAGCTCAGAATCTTTCAAAGACCAGTACTGCTACAAGTGGATCCCAGTGGAGGATAGTCACACAGCGGACATCAGCTCACACTTCCAGGAAGCCATTGACTTCATTGGTAGGTCCAAGTTAACAAATTTCCAGCTCTTCATGTATTTTAAATTCATTTATTTTAAAATACATATTGGTGGGAAGGACACATTATTTTCTGTATATTCCTAGATGTCACAGCAAAAGTTTAAGCTCCCTACTTCTCCCAGTGTCTTTCCTGGTAAAGGGATTTTTGTAAGGAAGGAAGGAAAAGGGACATTCAGAGCAAGATCTCTCAGGCTGGGAGGCTGAGGAAGGAAAATGCTTCCCCTTGACTGTCATCAGGCAGACAAGGCGAGTGAGCTGGTTAGCTTTATTTTCTTTTCAAAGCAAGTGTTGATGTAACTTCAGCATGACAGCAAGCACAGAAGTATTGTTGAGTAACAATTAAATATATTGATTTTTTTGTAAAGGAAAAAAAAAACAAACACTGGTTCCTTGGACTTGCATGCCAGGTCCTGTAAAAGCCAGGTGAAGCAGAGCCAGCCTATTGCCTTGCTATGCTGAGATATCCCAAAGCCAGGGGCCTAGAAATCCAGCATTTCTCCTTATCACGGAGCTCTTTCCATTTTCTCCTTTTGATCATGATTGTATCTCACCCTTTAATCAAATACCTCAATGATGAAAAAAAAAAAATTAATGAGGCCTTTAGAAAACTCTGGGCCATCCTCTCCTAAATCTTCCTTCATTAGGCTAGGTAGGTGAGTGTCACACCAGCTATGTCAGGTAGTTCAAGGGAGAGGCTCCTCCCTGAGAAAAGGCACAAGGTGGTTTAGTGGGGTGGAGTAGCCTGAGCCTGGGTGGAGATGGTGTTGAAACAGGTGCTGTTGCTCTCCAGGAACATCCAGGAGAGAAACAGAATAACACCACAGTTATAGACTCACTGGACTCATTGCTCAGCTGAGTTAGAATCCTTTGACTGTGCAAAAAGAATGAAAAAAGCCACGATCTGAGGATGTCCTCTGAGCCCTTTCCCTTCCTGGTAAGGGACTTCTCACACCTTTCCAGGAACTGCTAATTCATAGCATTCTTCTGTCCAACCCTCCCCTTCTGATAGTTCTTGAGTCACTTGGAAATTTCCCAGTTTTTGAGGATGACTTTAGTTTTCACTTTCTTTTAAAATTGGGTGTGTGGTGTAGATGCTGGGTATGACTCAAATCCACACCTTCCTTATTTTGTACAGTAGTTATATTTAACTGGTCATGGTGGCACCAGTCCCCTGGCAGACAATTGAAGACAGACAAATGATAACTTTCTCAGCTCCGCGTTGTTTCGCTGAGCACTACACACAGCACAGTTATCCATAAATTGGAGCTTGAACAACTTACTCAAGGCAAGAGAGCAGAGAATGTCTATTTTTGAACTGTATTTTTGTGTGGAAAGGGCTTATTTTAAGCACATTCTCTTTAATCTTACAACAATTATTGTGTTGTGTGAGTAACCACAGTGGCTCCTGTTGTGTAAAATGGGTGCTTTGCATAAGCCTTTTATATCCTGACTTAAGTCCAAGCATCCTTTAACCACGCTGTAATTAGCAACTGCCTACCAGTCCTTGTGTGCTTTGTGGTGAGGCCCCAGGGAGTGAGCTCAGCCTCTCCACCCAAGGCTCCCCACCAGGGCTCAGCTCCTGGTACCACCATTTGCAGCTAACTGGCCAAGCAGGGAGTTAGGTTCAGACTCCTTTAAAGAAAAGTCCTGGTTTTCTAGCGAAGCCGATGAGAGGAAGACAGTTCTGCAGCTTTTGAAACACACAACAGTAGGAGGGCTGTCCAGGCTGGGCTTCGAGTTGCAGGCAGAGAAATGCAGTACAGCAAACATAGACATTGCCCAGGTGCCTGATCTGTCTTGCAATGCTCTGCAAAGTCAGTTGTTCCAAAAGAGAAATAGGCACATGGGAAGGAGACAGGGAAGGATTTTCTTAAAAAAATGTGGAAAGAACCAAGTCAGTTTCCACAGATTCTGAAACCAATGGTCATATGCAGTTCAGCTCCATCTCAGGCTGGGTTTTGCCTCCCTTCTTTTAATCTCCATGTTACCCTTAGTACCCAACAGAAGAGCAAGCCTCCCCTTGCTGGTGGACTGCCTGTATGCCATGTTCTGCCTCCAGCACTGAGTGTGTGCTGCAGTGTCCTCTATCCCCAGAGACAACTGACATCTGCAATGACTTTTTTTTTTACTCTAGATTATGTCAGACGGACAGGGGGCAAGATCCTGGTACACTGTGAAGCGGGTATTTCACGGTCTCCCACCATTTGCATGGCATATCTCATGAAAACAAAGAAGCTCTGCCTGGAGGAAGCCTTTGATTACATCAAGCAGCGCCGGAGCCTGATCTCACCAAACTTTGGTTTCATGGGCCAGTTGCTACAATATGAGTCAGAGATCTTGTCTTCCACTCCTAGCCCCGCTGTTGCCTCATGCAAAAGAGAAGCTGCATCTTTCTTTGCAGAAGAACTGACGTTAGGCAAAAACTTTGAAGGCTCTTGTTTTGCCTTTCCTACCTCAGTGTTGAGTTCTGTGCCCATCCACTCTCCTGTCCACCAGCTGAAACTCAGCCCGATGACGGCATCTTCGTCCTGCTGAATGCCGTGGGGAGACTGGAGCTGGTGCAGTCCTCTGATCTGAACTGTGACTCCAACAAGAACATTTCATGAACATGCAATAGAGAAACTTCATCAACTTAGTCTGAGACAGAGGGGTTGTCATGGGTCATACTTCCTGTATGCTGTGACTGTAAGACACAAGTGCTCAAAGTGTGGCAGATTTTCTGAACTTTTATTGTCCTTTTTTTTAAAAAAAAATAGAAAAAGTGCTTTTTTAGGTTTTTATCCACAGGCAAGTGTGCACCCACTACTGTATTTCTGGATTCCTGGGGAGCAATGAGAAACCCATTGGGTATGTTCTCAGTTCCCATCTCCTTCCCTTATTTTTGAAAAGACCCTTATTTAAAGTTTCAAGCAATAAACAGTGGCAGCGGAGAAGAAAGCACAATAAAAAGCACCACCTTTGCAACCATAGAGGTGGTGGGAGTGAATATTTGTTCTGCTTTTTCTCCTCCTCCCTCTCCCGTGTCATGTTTCAGGGAGCGAAGGTCTGGGGTGGCAGGAGGGAGCTCCTTTCCCAGGACACTGTTGCACAACCAGGTGAAAATCCCCTCTCCCACTTCAGCCTCTGAAGTGTCAGGTATTGACCACAGTGTCACTGGATACCAAACCAGACCGGGGATCCACTCAGGTGTGGCATTTCCTGTACTTCTGCGTTTGCCTTTGTACTGGATGCGCTTTTAACTAAAGCGGGGGACTTAACCGAAGCTATCAAGCTACCCTGCTGAGTTATTATCCTCCCATCTGTTATTTAAGAACAGCCCTAGAATACTTGAATGTCTCCCCAATCCTCCCATCAGAGAACACTGTAACTGCTGGATTTTACACCAAAAAAACCTGACAAGCTTGGCTCCAAGCCAACTCTTCCCCCATCCCTTCCCAAGTGTTCCTGATGTGTACTGTGTGTGGTCAAGTGGTCTTGTTCAGTGTAACGTGGCTTGCTTAGCGTGTGTGGTCACCTCTAGCTAGCCTTTGTCTGCGAAAATTGGTTTCTCTCTTGCTCACGTTGACTTCTGTGTCTGCAGGGAGTTCAGAACAAGTGGCTCTCTTTGTTGACCTTTTTATTTTTGTATTACGTAATATGTATGGGAAATGGCAATAATTTCCAGGAGATCTCATGAATGTGAAAGAAAACCTGCAATGGTTTTTATGGAGTGTAAAATGGTAATAAAGGAAAAAAAACGCCAGAAAAAAAAAAAAAGGCAAGCTGTTTTTTATACTTCAAGTGAGCTTCAAAAGTGCTTTGGAAAAGCTTGGCAGCAGAAGAGGTCACCTGAGAAAAACGCCATGGCCTCGAAGTGGTTTAAGGAGGTAGATATGGATGGGTAAACATCACTGGGTCCTGTGCTGTTAGTCTCCAAGGTGCACCTCTAAGGAGGGGAGAAGGTGAGGGGGAGGATTGTTTTAAGCAGAATGACATGAGTCACGGTGGCGTCACTTCCCAGCAGCCAGGCAGGCATTTCTGTTTTGATTCACACATTTTATATAAGATTTGCCATCTTGCTGAAGATGAAGATCTGAACTAGGCTCAGCCCCCACTTCCTTCCCGAGCACACTCTATGGAATGCTGCATGCCCTCGTCCCTGGTGTGACACTCACAGGTGGCCTGGGCAACAGGCACCAGGACATGTGAGTAATTCTCATCCTTTACTTCTAATGAAAAAAATACCCCTTTTTAGCTGAAAGCTTTTAGGCTCATTCTGGCTCATTGCTGCAGCACATTTATAATCTGCATGTACAAGTTATCAAGTTGAAAAATTTATGGTAGATGTCAGAATTACAAAGCATCTATACCCTATGGAGTTCATCTGTTTGTAACTTCTTGCCCCCAGGGAGGCAAATATGACAGGTAATAAGCTGTCATTGGAGATGAGCCTTGGATTTCCTCTCTGTATCAGGGGGACATGACAGCAGCCCTGCCTGGGCTCTGGGAAACCCAAACATGGGAACCAGCAGCTGGGAAGGTAAGGCAGGTGATCTGATAAGAGCAGATCAATTAAATTTTTAGATCTGATTGCTGTGGAAAGGTTTCTCTGGAAACCAATGGTCAGCTGCAGTGAAAAGGCCTCTCAGTCCCCACAAACAGAAAGGCTGGTAGGCTTAGTGAAGAGGGGCCGCATCCTGACCACAGACACCTACAACCTTGACAGAAACAGAGCAGCCAACAGCTCTCATTGAAAAGCATAAAAGCCCTTCCATGGGAATGATCAGCTTTATTTCTCCAGGATGAGGAAGCTGAAGTCCTCTGCAGAGCTGATGATGTTCACCGTAGGAACCTGCAGAGCACAAGACAGCAGGCTGAAGGGGTTAACAGAGACGCTGGCAGATTTGACCACAGCAGCTGGAAAAGATCACAAGGGAGGCGTGGGAGCCAGGTATTTAGCAGATCGGGAAAGCAGCTGCTCTGGTTTTGGAGAGGGGCTCTGATCCTGGGCTTTAGCACAGCGTGTTGGCAGGGGGAGATGTTGGGCTGGGATTCAGCAAGGATGGAGGGCCAGAGCCCTGCAGGAGCCTGAAAAGGGGTTGCTGTCATGCCCGAGCATAGGAGGCTGAGGTTTCTGCTCCTGCCCATGTCACTGGTCCCCTCTGCTTGGCTGGACCCTATTCACACCTCCTTGCTGCAAGAAGTCCCAGCATCCAGAGCATTAGGATGTAAATGCTGCCTCCCAGAGGGATGTGTTCCCATGCTTCTGCCGGTGCCTGCCTTGCTGTTTCAGTGCTAGTGTAAGACCACTGCCCCCAGCTCAGTGCTTCCCTTAGCCAGCTTGGCAGATCCCATCTTCCCAAGAGGATGTCACAGCCACCTGGCTGCAGGGCTTTACGGAGACATTGGATACCTTTCTCCTACCTCTGGCCATGCTGCTCCATGGATAGGGAGGAGGTGAGGAACAAGCATCAATGGGTGAAGGTGAGTGTGACAAATCAGGATGGCACATACTTGGGGGATGGGATGCATGAGTTTGAATTTATATGGGCAGGAACACTGGCTGTCTGCTTCCAGACACCAGCACACAACAGCTACCTCCATCCTTAGGGAAAGTAACAATTCTGACAGTGTTTTGTGGCTTGTCTGCTAAGAAAATCCACCACTCTGGGACAGTTTATGGGGCTTTTATATCTCAGAAGGGCTTGGGTTTGGGTAGTTCGCTTCTAGAGATGGAATCAGACCAGGCAGGTTCATGGGGATGTCAGAGATGAAGGATAGGTGTTGACAGTGATGGGGGCTAAACTGTCTGGCTCAGTGTGCCTGTGTCCATCTGCCAGCTAAGCTCGGTGGAGGAGTAGGGATCTCAAAAACAAAGTTCTGATGGATACTACATAGCTGTAACAGCAAGGGGAAGATTATGCTAAGCAAGGTGATGCTTTTAGACACTAGAAAATGCAAGCAAGGAAAAGATTCCAGATATGTTGTATCCTCAGGCAAAAGTTTGATTAGAGCTTAGCCCTTATGATACCTGAATCCAAAGACGATGAGAGGAAATATCACAGAAAAGGGGATTTTGCAGGTTGTGCTGCCCATGGAAGTGCTGGTTCGGGGATGCCCTGGGATTAATATCTCTTTCCATTGACATTTCTGACGGTTTAGCCGTACGTCCTGGACTCCCTAGTGTCACTTGGGAGCTGGTCAGGTCCTGCTGTGGAACTGAAGAAAGTTTGTGCCACATAGCTTTTGGTCCCTTGCTTTTAGGCTTGCAAAGAGCAGTCATGTTGCAGTGCTGCTGCTCAGCCCCTGTCTCTGCTTTGCACATGCTGCCTTTCCTTTCTTCCTCCAAGACAAATAAACTCTTCAAAAACCTGCCACAAAAAGTACATATCTTTACATGGTTGTAAGTCAGCTTGTGAAGAGATCTGGGGTGGGGGTGGATGGGTGGGTGTTGTCCTCAAGTGTCCCTATCTGTTCTTTCAGTCATACAGTTGCTGGTGGGATTCGCAGTCTATGCTGGTTAAAAAGTCTTCTCCTGATTCTCTAAAGGACTTTGTGGAAGGCAGAAATTACATCCTGACCAGTAAAACCCGGGTAAAATTCACCTGCTCCATGGGGAGTTGATACTGAGGTGCTCAGTCCCTGGACAGCACACGGTAGATCGCTCTTCTTGGCTTCTTTCTTCAGGAGACAAAGTGTGAACAGGGTATTCTGCAGCCGTTATTATTTGTATGCTAAAAACAACACTTACCTTACTGGGAAGTCAAAGGTCCAAATGTATCTGTAAGATGGCAAAAATAAGTGAGGCTCTAGGCATGGTGAGTTTGACCCTTCATCTCCACTTTTCACAGCTTCATGCTAATTGGAGAGGAGACATGCTGCCAGCTCACTCTCTGGGGAGAAAAAGGCAGGAACCAATTTGCAGAGCCATATAAATATGGAAGTAGGATTTTTTTTTTTTTTTTTTTTTTTTTTTTTGCGTGGGAGGTGTTACCAGTACCACACATTACGGTTCCTTGGCTTTATCACATCATAGGCTTTTACCAAGACGTAAGTTCACTAAATAAGGAATATGAAAATAGCTTGTGAAATGGGTTGAGTCATCAGGGAAAAATCAAATGAAGTTCTGACACCAGGGCCTCAGTCGTGAACTCCTACTTTGTTTTACTGTTGCATTATAAAATATAGGGTCATTTCAATCTGCTTATTCCAGCTCCAAAATTCAATGTACTCTGACATCTAAGTAAATCTTAACAAGTAGGTTCATTTTTCTATTAGCAGTGGTGCTGCATCCCACCTTTGAATGCATGTAGGGAACATAAAGTTTACCAGGAGAAATGGCTTCTGTGGGAATAAGTGAAATGCTCAGCACTTCTTCCAGCTTTGTCTCGCTATTAAAGAGGATTTATGACCTGTAGATATCCCTTTCAAGTATTAGTCTATACTGTGGAAGCTGTTGACTGTTATTTGTAGCTCCTGGGAGTCCTAGCAGGACCTGTTGTGTCAGGAGCTGTACAAATACCAAACAAACTCAGAAAGCCAGTAACTCAAGACAAAGAGTGACCACGATAGGATAGAAAGGGAGACAGAAGCTCAGAGTCCCTTAGGGGCAGCGTTGACTTAGGACTCTCATATTTCTGTCAGAGATCTTTTGAATATCCCAGAATAGGACGCATGCTAAGGAGACCATGGGTTGGAAAGCACCTCTAGGAGACAAGCATGCATGGAATCCATAAAATCATAGAATCATTTAGATTGGAAAAGATGTTTAAGATGATTAAGTCCAACTGTTAACCCAACATATCCAGGTCACAACTAAACCGTGTCCTGGAGTACCACATCAATGCATCTTTTAAATACCTCTAGGGATGGTGACTCCACCACCTGGGCAGACTATTCCACTGTTTGACAACCCTTTCGGTGAAGAATTTTTTCCTAATATCCAACCTAAACCTTCCCTGTTGCAACTTGAGGCCATTTCTGCTTGTCCTACTGCTTGTTACTTGACTTGGTAAAAGAGACTGACCCCCACCTTTCTACAACCTCCTTTTAGATAGTTGTAGAGAGCTATAAGGTCTCCCCTGAGCCTCCTTTTCTCCAAGCTAAACAACCCCAATTCCCTCAGCTGCTCTCATAAGACGTGGTCTAAACCTTCACCAGCTTCATTGCTCTTCTTTGGATGTGCTCCAGCTCATCAATGCCCTTCTTGGAGTAAGGGGCCCAAACTGAACCCAGGAGTGAAGGTGCAGCCTCACCGGTGACAAATACAAGGGGACAATCACTTCCCTGGTCATACTGGCCACACTATTTCTGATACAAGCCAGGATGCTGGTGGTCTTCTTGGCCACCTGGACACACTGCTGGCTCATACTCAGCCAGCTGTCAACCTGTAGCCCCAGGTCCTTTTCTGTCAGGCAGCTTTCCAGCCACTCTTCTCCAAGCCTGTAGCATTGCAGTGGGTTGTTGTGACCAAAGTTCAGGACCTGGCACTTGTTGAACCTCATATAACTGGCCTAGGCCCATCGATCCAGCCTATCCAGGTCTCTCTGTAGAGCCTTCCTACACTCAAGCAGATCAACACTCCCACCCAGCTTGATGTTGTCTGCAGACTTACTGAGGGTGCCCTCAATCCCCTCATCCAGATCATTGACCTCTTGGAGATGACGTATGTAACCAGTAGAAGTGGGAAATCTCTGTAGTATAAGTCCTGCAGCTGCATGACACGCAGGTCCCTGTCTCAGACTCAGCCCATGCTTGCTGTGGTCATCACTAGGATTTCAGGGTAGGCAGCACATGAAGAGGTCTGATCTGCTGAGACTGTTAGATGCTCATAAATGACAGGCAAATTGGCTTCACAGAGCTACTGATGTCAGTAAAGTTACTCAGATGAGTAAGTGTTCATTGGACCAGGCTTAAGTTTCCCAAGTGAAATGACAATGTAGTTTTTCACAGGCTCTTATTTATTATTTTTTTTTAATGTGTGTGAATAGTGGTTTATTTCTGTCACACAGATTCTCCATTTCTGAGATTCCTTTGTAAAGCAGACACCATTTGATAGTGAGTCATCTCTTGTTATTAAATTGCCCATACATTGCAAGCTGCCTCCAGGTCTTGATCCAAAGCCTATTGCCTTTGCTGGGGAGGATGTCTCCTGCACACAATGGGCTTTGAACAGGCCCTGGGTGAATGTTAGATTTTTATTTTAAGGAACTGTTTCTTCTAATTGGAAATAAACTTGCTGTTGCACTAAAGTGGAATTTGAGGTCTATAGGACTCAAACTGGAACAACAGATATATCCTCTTTGCTCTAATGCCTCCAATCGTGTTAAGCCAAGTTAACTGGAAAATCAATTGACATGAATTCCGGCATGATCATTAACTGCCATGCAGCTGGGCCTCAAGAGGCTGGCCAAGATGAAGTGGATTTCTAACAGGGATGGAGCAGAACTGTGTGTATTCATTTTCTAAAGATACTTTCAACCTGAGGTCTCCCCAGAAATGATCACATTGCTCTGAGTAATTCCTGTGGCTAACAGAGAGCCCGGGGGCATCAGGCAGCCTGGGATCCATTGTGGGCTCTTTCCAGGGCAAGCGATGCAGCTGCTCTGTACCTTCCTGCTGGTACAGTTGCATTTGTCAGAAGCATAAAGGAAGTGTGTGAGACCTGGACTGACCGACCTGGCCAGATGGATCCCTTCAGTATATAGAAAAGGACTGTAGCAGCAAAACTGTATTTTCTGCAGCACAGCTCATATCTCCTGTAGAGGATGTTTCTGCTCTGCTGGTAAAAAGCAGAGCTTTGCTGGTATAGCTTTGCTCAGGCAAGAAGAATTTTGCTGCTAGAGTGGATCTGAATTTCTCTCTAAAGGTTTCTTGCAGGCTTAGCTGTATGTCTCTGCATCCTGCCTTGCATCAGGGATAACGATAATGATCTCATTCTGAGAAAGTCATAAAGCTTTTTTTATGTTTGTGATGCACATTGGACCCACGGACAAAGGCTATCCTAAGCACAAAATCTCATTACCATGATGTATTTATTGTACTGTGCTTGTGAGGCCATATGTTCCATATTACAAGAGAGAGTTTGTTGTTTGGTTTTTTTTTCTTTCCCCCCAGGATATAATGTTTTACTTAGTTAAAAACAAAACCAATCGGGTAGTGCTCTCAGGCAGCCACCGCCGGGTAGAGCAACTGCTCTGCCAGGAAGCAGGCGATGGGAGCTCTGGGTGGGTGGCAAGAAATCTGTGTGCTACTGAGTGCTAAAGCATTGACATGGTTCAGTTTACTAAATCCAGCTGTGAAAAGCAGCTGGTTTTCTGGCAGTCAGCAAAACATACACAGGAAGATATGCTTGAGAGAATTGATCAGGGTGCCACCAGAAGGGAGAAGGGGATGATGTTGTTGCCTGCTCTAAGTGCTAAAGTGGCTCCTGGCAGTTGTGCTTATCAAACTCAGCTGCAAGGAGCTTTTCTAGATCTGAATGTGACATCTGCTGGGGATACACCTCAGCCATGTGTGTGGAGAAGAAGGGGGAAGAAGAAGGCTTCTGCGTAACTGGTTACTGCTCTGCTTGATGCTTTGGCTTGTGGGATCCTGGAGAAAGGTCACTGGGACAAGTGGGGAACATGTCTGCAGACAGCAGGGGAGGCTGCCAAGAGGCTTCAGACAGTGTTCACATCTTGATTGCTCTTCCCATTTCCTTCTCTTCAGCCCTGCTCCAGGAGGCAGTTGGGGACACCGGGGGAGGCAGTGGGCACAGCAGGCCAGGGCAAGGAGAGAGCAGCTAGAATGAACAGCAAGATGCTTCCTTGCAGAGCTGGAAAAGGTTTTTAAAAAAACATGCCCATTATCTGGACCGAACTGTGAAAAGCAGCACCAGTCTGACAGCTTGGGTGTGATAGGAGGAGGTGTCCTCCTGCCCCTGGGCTCAGCCTGGGAAAAAAATGAGAAATGCTGAGCGCTACCGGCAAGGGAGGTCCAAGGTAATCCCTGGGGCAGTGGTTTTAGTTTCCATGATAAAGCTGGAAGATATCTCTGCTTTCCTTTGATCTTCAAAGGACAGGAGGAAATTTCACACTTAAGGGAGGCCACCCGGTGTCAGGTGAAGTTGCTGCAGCTTGTGAAAGCCGATCAAACGCCATAAGGTCAGCAGCTCACCTGCCTTAGTGTGAAAATGTCGTGCAGAAAGTCTGCCTTTTCCTGGGGCTGCTTCTGGTGCCCTGTTTAGAAAATCACATTTGTTTGTGGATCTAAAGGCTGCAGATGGATGGCTTAAAGCGGGAGTAAAATCTAGGCGATGTGATTCTGATGTAATTTGTCAGTTGGGATGTATATTGCTTTGTTGGATGGATGCAGTCAGCCAAAATCGTGATTTTTGTTCTAAAGTAATTAGTAATTTACTGCAGCCACCTCCTTCCAGGGTGCTAATGAGGAGCAGAGGCAGAAAGAAAGGGATTTTTTTTTTTTTTTTTCTATTCAGGATGCACTGTGGAAGTCAGATGTCTAGTCTGGTATCTCTGTCAAGCATATTTTTGTCTATACAAGCCACAAAGACTGAAAAAACTTCCCCAAAGTGAGGCAGCTTAGGTCACAGACCCACACGAGCTCTCTCTACCCTTTGGCCCACAGCCTGGCTCACAACGCAGGCCGAGTGCAGACATTCAGAGACTTCTCTGCATCCACCCACCAATTCCCCCAGAGTCTCTGTGTCCTGACACTGATGGAAATGGGTTGCAAAATATCCCTTTGGTCAATGATATTACTGAACCAGCAACACCTCTGGGGCTGAGACAGGCACTACCACTTCCCCCAGTCCCTCACCCAGTCTTTCATAGCAGAAAAAATAATCAGTCTTTTTGCAGACACAGCTCCAGAGAAGGAAGCCAGTCCCACAGATGGGATGATGTCTGTGTGGTTCTCTTACCACCAAGATCGTGTTTACTGCTTGCCTGAACACAAGGAGATTCTTTGGAAGTAAAATTGTCCGATCTCCCAGGCTCACGCTGCTGTCTCAGCTGGTGACCTTTCACCTGGAGTTCGGGATTAGGCAGGTCTTCACAGATCACCCTCACTCATGATTTATTTTGTTGAGAAACAGATGATCTTGTCCTCCTAGGGCTGTCCTTGAGCCCTGCTAATGGATGGGCAGGTAGCCCTCCTGGGAACATGATGTGGCCTTCTGAAAGCAGCCACCCCCCCCACCCTGATACTGCTGGTGATGACCCAGCCCCACTCCAGGGCAGCCCCCACTGAAGTCAAGGGATGCTGTGGGCTCCCACCCTCACTGCTGGGGCAGCCACCAGGTACAACTGCTCTATGGGGTCCAGGGTCACCAATTTCCTTCTCCTTCACGCCTGACCCACCTGAAAACAGGCCTGGGGGTGTTTCTGGGGGTGCCCTCCAGCACAGCTGACCCCACAGACAGCTCACTGGTGGGCTTTTCCCTTGTCTGGGGCTTAAAATAGAAAAATCACAGAGCAGTGGTTTCTTTGACAAAATTTCCAAACCCGACAAAATTTCCAAACCCAACAAAACTCTTTGTTGCATCAGAGCAAAGAAAAACATTGATGGTTTCCACCCTTGGGCAGGATGTGGCCCCTCTCACGCCCCAGCAGGAGTCGGCCTGGCCCACGCCGCCTGCCGGCACAGCTCCCAGTACGGGCCTGCTGTGCCACCCGGGTGTGTAATTCGTTTCGTGTGTCGGCAATGGCTTGCTTTGTAAAATTAGCGGGCCAAGTGAAATTAATTCAACCACAACCACGTTTTATTCATAGAGAAGCTTGTCTGAAAGACGATGAACAAAACAACTGCTTTCCCTTAACAAACCTGCAGCAGATTAATTCATAGTAAAATACACCGGTTTTAAAAGGAATCTTTTTCTATTGTTCATTTTATGCCGTTGTTTTACCCTGGCACTCTCAGCGTGTTAGTATGCTTAAAGTGTTTTTGGATAAATGGCTTTATGGATGAATACTTAACAGTCAACAAGAATTATTTACCTCTACACATTCAAAGGATCATAAAGATCATGAGAAACTTTTTAAAGATTATTTTTAAAAAGAAACTGCTTGACTGTTTTGAGTTGTTTAAAGTGAATAGAAACAGAGTCAGAAAAGAAAAAGCAAAAAAAGACTCCAGTGTTTTTCAGGGTCGGCAGAGCAGCCAACGTGAGGAAATAACAGGAGAGCTTGTCAGGTCTCCTGGGGCCTGGTAGGACAGCCACCCTTCCACCCCCAGCAGCTTATAAAACACATGGCAGCTGCCTCCCAGAGAAGATCTAATGATGTGCACACAGTGCCAGGCAGCAGGGGCATACAGCTACCCACTGCCCGGCTGCTCCCAGAGCTGGGATGGCAGGAGAGACTGAGCAGCTACTGCTCTGCTCTCCTTCTTTGCAAGGATCTGTGCCCAGCAGCACCAGATCGCTCCCAAGTCTCAGGGACCAGTGCTGTTACTACCACGGATTACACGTTTGTGCTTTGTGTACAGGTATATAGATGCCAGCATCCCTCAGGGCCCACTGCGGTTGCAGGCAGGGAGCAGGGGTGTCCCCTGCCTGCTGCCACGTTGGCATCAGAGACAAAAAAAGAGCAAAAAAAGGGTCTGCGGATGGTGGGAACTGGTCCGTCCCCCCTGCAACACAGACATCACTGTCAAACACTCTGCAGCCAGCATCTGAACCTGTAATTACACATAACCTTAAGCAGAGCTTTTTAAGTATCTTGCAAACTTAAGGCTTGCTCTTCTAAGTTTTTTTGACAGGCAGTTTCTCACTAGCAAAGATAGAGGCATTTCTGCAGGTCTTGGCGAGGGGTCAGACCTTTATTTATTGCAAGTCACTGGGGCAAATACAGGGCGTGAGAGCAAAAGCATCGGTAACTTTGCTCAAGAGAGAAGTATTTTCTTGGAAAGGAAACCTATGTGTGGCTGGCTTGCATGTTTTTCAGACTAAGTGCTCCTTGTTCCTCAAAAGCCTGGTGGGTTGAGCACACTGAGACTGATGTGCATGCCCAGGTCTGTCAAGAAAGGGCTGTTTTCTCTCACTTTACCTGCTTGAATCTCCACTGAATTCAAAGGCAAGAGAATGATGTGCTATGGCCTTGATGCCTTAGGATTCACACTTGACAGGTAGCTCAGGAGGAGAGGTATGGGTTGGCTCACAGTTACCCTGCTTGTTCTTGGGCACAGTACTTTCTCGCTGCCTTTGTTTCACAAGCTGAAATCAGTATATCTGAGTATCTGGCTGTGTGCTCAGACTGCCATTAATCACAGGCTTCTGCAGTCTAACCTAGGTGTCAGCCAAAGTCCAGTTCCCTGGTTTGCTCCTGAAATTCTGCTGTGATACCATCATCAAGAAGTGCCCCCAGCAGTTCTCTGCCTCCCCTACCAACTCCAACTGATGAAGCCCAAGTGAGTGCTGTTTTGATGAGCCTACTGGTTTCTATAGTCATGTAAAAATAGCAATAAATACCTCAGTGATTGCAGCCATTCATGAATGAATGCAGTCTATCCTCGTGTTAGTTCACAACTGAAAGTGATATTAGAGGACCTTGATAATACACTAAAACAGCTTCCCCCCCCCATATGTTTAACATGTTTTTTTTCTACAAAATAAATTACTATTTGAGAGAAAGAAGTACTACAGACTTGAAATCCCATCTATACGTTCTGTTAAGCTTCATGAAAGAAATGCCTGACGTATTTTTATGCAAATGAAGCCTAGATGAATAAAGCAGTGTTCCCACTTTCTTCTTTATAATGCTAATGTTTAATTCTAGCTTATTTATAGAAAAACACTGTATAAAACAGGGCCATAGAAAAAAGCTCTGCAGCACCTACTGAAGAGAGGTGAACTCCTCCATGCATAGCAAGAACTGATTATATGTTTGCAGGTTCTGAATAAAGTGTGCTGGTTTACTAGCTGTCAGCTTTCAGCACTCCTCCAGCCACAGCAGCTTGGCAGAATAAAGGTGACACATATGGCCCTTGGGCTGGGTGTATATTTTTAGGAAAAATAAAATAAAAACAAAACATAACAAAAAAAAAAAAAAAAAAAAAAAAAAAAAAAAAAAAAAAAAAAAAAAAAAAAAAAAAAAAAAAAAAAAAAAA
>JANHFX010018203.1:0-12863 GCA_027560015.1 Chloroceryle amazona | reverse complement strand
GTCCCTCAGCACCACAGCTCCACAGCTTTGAAACCCCTCCAGGGATCATGGGGACTCCACCACTGCCCTGGGCAGCCTGGGCTCAGGGAAGATATTTTCCTCATGTCCAACCTAAACCTCCTCTGCCACAACTTGAGGCTGTTTCCTCTGGTCCTATCACTTGTTCCTTGGGAGAAGAGTCTGACCTCACCCAGCTCCAACCTCCTGTTGGGAGTTGTTGAGATCCAGAAGATCTCCCCTGAGCCTCCTTCTCTCCAGGCTGAACAATCCCAGGTACCTCAGCTGCTCCTCATCAGACTTGTGCTCTATATCCCTCACCAGTTTCAAGTGGAAACCGGTAACTGTGAAGGAAGCCCCACACACTGCAGGGTGAGGGCTGTTAGCATGTGTTACTCAAGACCATCTCCTTCCTCTTACCAAGAGGAAAGCCTTTTCCTCTGCAAGCAAAGCAGCCAAGGGGCTGGGGGCAGCTGGTGGCACCAGGTGGCAGCAGCACACCAGGGATGATCCCCTGCCAGGTCACCCTCTGCTGCCTCCTCCATCTCTTCATGACAAACTGGCAGAGAACAGGGTCTGCAAGATGCCACACACGCTGCCATTGCTGTGCTGATTCATCTCCCATCACAGCCAGCAAGAAGCTGAGACACCAGCAGAGAGCCAGACAGACCCTTCACTCATTTCAATGGCACATGGAAGAACCATGGACCTAAAGAGCCCCCACTGCCCCCCTGCCATTCCCACCCTCCAGGCCTTTCATCCCAAGCCGGCAGAGAAGGGATTTGAAGCCAAGGCTCCAAGCTGAACTTCATAATCACCAAACTAATGGAGACAGGAAGCACAGCTTTGGCAAACATTTCCAAAGCCCCCTGTAACTCCAGCCCGTTGTTCTCCAGTTCTGTTTGCTTTTCTTAAAAAAATAAAAAGAAAAGAAAAAAAAAAAGGCAGTTGGGACATTTCAAGTCACAATTAAGCCTTTATTCAAGTACAAACAATTGCCTGGTCCCTACCCAAAGCTGTGCAGATGGACCCATCCCAGCTGCAGCCCAGGCCCCTGCCTGTAGCCCCCGAGAGACGCGTGGGCTCTGGGCTCCCTCTGGCTCTGCCCCGGCAGCCCCGTTACCTCTCTCCACACTGGACCGGGTGCAGATTTTAACTCAATCTCAGGAAGGAAGCAGCAACGACTTCAAGGAAACAGGGCCTGAGCTACTGAGGTCACATCCCAGGCCTCCAGGCTGGAGAAGCACTGTCTAAACTGGTCTCTGTGCAAACACTTCTCCTTCTGCATCGAGAGCATTTGCCTTCTAACTCCCATCAACTCGTGCAATCTCTGACAGCCGCGGTTTCCTTTGAAAGGCAGTCTTTGTGACTGCAGAAAAAAAAAAAAAAGCCTGAAATACGTGACCCAAATGCACTAGAAGGCTCAGAAATCCAAAGGTAAAGTCCTGAAGTGTGCCGCTCCCCCTCTCCACCCCATCTCAACTTTCCCAAGCCAAGTGCATGGATCTGTGGAGCACCCAGCTGCAATAGTTACCACCGGGGGGGGGGGGTAAAAATCATTTCAAGCCAGCAGCAGTAACCCAGCTTCAGCTCTGCTGCTTTACAAACATAACTTCTATTATTCAGGTGCGTAAACAACACCCATCTGCTATTGTTTGAGAAGTCCTAAGGTCTCTAAAGCATCTGCCTGCAGCCAGAGGACTGGACCGATGGGGGAACTGGCAGCTGAAGGCCAGGCAGGATACCCAAGGCATCGAAACTGGTACTCAACTGGTACCTGCCCGCAAGCATCTGAATACTCCCTGGGATAGACAGGCAGGAGAAACAGCGTCTGAAAGAAAAGTATTGCTGGTATTCCAGGTGCTCACATGTTCCTACACTGGCCCTGCAATGCCACTGGGATTGACAGCCCTGAGTACTGTCATTCGCATATGGAATTTCTAGGAAAGCCTGTTTTCTCCAAGGGGAGTTTTCCTCCATGGGAATTAAATGAAGCTTTTTTTAGTTACCCACATAAACATGAAAAGCTACAACTGAAACTAGACCAGATCTGAGAAAACAAAACATTGAGGTTTCTTCTCTCAACTCACCCAAACCAAGCCCAGTTTCCCCAGCAGGCTCCCTGTGACCTGCTGCACCAAGAGAAGGACCCTGTGCCAGGGTCTACAGCACTGACAGCTGCATTCAACCACTTGAAATGTGGCTGGGAACACACAACCCTGCTGAACACTCCTCTCTGCTCCTGGTGGTAACCCTGTTCCTCTCTAAAACTTGCAGTAACCAAACCCCACCTTTCACAGGAAAGACACTGTAAAGCAGACCAACAAACATCTGCTCAGGGTTTCTACCAACAAGCTACAGGAAGACAGAAGACCACAAGATGAGAGGAAAACCCTTGAGAGCTGTTATAAATAAGCAAAGAGCTCACTTTTGATTACATATTCAGCTTGAAATCTCTCACTTTTTGCTGAGCACAGTCATCCAATGGTCAAGGCTGTCAGGTCCTGCGGAAACAACGGCTTTGTGGCAGCTTCTCCAGCTGGTACGTTGTAACAACAGCCTGGACATGCTCCTTCTGTGCCACTGTGGAAAGAAGCCCTCTCAGGGCTTCACGTTGTCACTGCTGCTCTTCCTCACCAAGCACATACAGCAATGAGCTTGGAAATTTGCCCCTCGTGAGGCTTTTTCTGGGGGTGGTATCACACTGCTCCCTCCAAATATCAACCAATACCTTACCCAGCCTTTAACAATTCTCCCTTTCCCACCCCAAGCCCCTAAATCCCTGGTTTAAGGGTAAACTGGAGCCTCTGCACCTTAATTTCTAGGTATCTGGAGCCCTCAAAAATTGTATTGTGCTTTAGCAGCAGAAAAATCATGTGAGGGGCCTGCCTTGCCCACTGACCTGCTTTCATTAATAAACTCCCCTCAAATGGCCTGGGCAGGACAGTGAGTTCAGGTGAGCTTAGTTGCTACCATCTCTGCTCCCTACCATGAGCTTAACTGTTTCTAAAAACAGTGCTGTCCATGACGTCCTCCCTTCGAAAGGGAAATCCCCAGCCAATCAATAAAAGGAAAAGGAGAAGGCAATTCGATATATATAGCAAGTCCTCGGCTTATCTAGCAGTAAGAGCCGCACAAATTCACACGCAGTGTCCCTTCCCTGCTGCCAGCTTCTGCCAGGACAGGGTATGAAGACAGCCACATGATGAGCTCGGTGCTGAAAGGAGCCTCAGGATTTATTTTCTTCTGCAATTCATACAATTATTTTTTGGTCAGTGCTAGAAAGAGAGCTTGGGATTTCTTACCTATAATAACTGACTGTAGTAAAACTCATTAAGGATCAAATCCCTGCCGCTGGAAGGTTTAGGACACAGAGGAAACTTAACAGCTTTCCTGCATCTAAACACAAAGACAAATCTCAGGAGGCAAGGGGATTTTTATTGTCTTTGCTCAAATAGGAGCTAGCCACCTTCCTCCCATCAGCACGCCACCGACACGCGCAGACCCAGCCCAGAGCCGCTGAAACCATCAGCGGTTTCAGCTGCAGTTCAAGCTCCAACTGCTTCATCATCGGTAAAACACGACAAAAATGTAACTTCCTCTGCTACAAGACCTATTGAACCTTTTCTGGGAAGTCTAAGTAACTTCCTCTCGTATTTCAATAAAAGGCAAGGCCACAGGCGCAACAGTTTCTCTCATGCTTCTGGAAATTCCTCTCATAGAAACACCTACTGAAGGAAGAAAGATGCAGTGGAAGCGAGAGGGAAAAGGGGGTGGGAGAAAGGGGCTTCACTTTTCATCAAGTCTGTGCTTTATTCTAAAACTAAACTGTTAGTCCTCTTTGCAGGACAAAACCACTTCCACGTCCTCTTTTGTCTCATTTAGCAACAGCACCGAAAGCTCTGCACACTGCTTTCTAAAGAGGCAGTTAGACCAGCTGCACAGAACCTCTGCATTCAACAGTTTTATATTTAAAAAAAAAATAATCTTTTTGCTGAACAAAACAGGCTCTGTCTAGGATCACTTTATCCCAAGGTGCCCGGCTACCCCTTTCCTGACAGCAATGCAGAGAGGAGGTGGTAGGAAGGTACCAGTCTGCCCACGGGCATGCCAGGAGGGGGGACACTCCCCAGAGACCAGCACTAGCAGACTGAATGTATTAACTTTTAGAATTACAGAAAGGGGAAAGAGCAGAGAAGGTAAGAAATGATCCCGTGCCAGTCCTAAGAAGTGCAAGGCACAGGAGGGAGGTATATGAGTCGCTTGCTGGCACATACCAGCCC
Source organism: Chloroceryle amazona (assembly GCA_027560015.1). Taxonomy (NCBI): domain Eukaryota; kingdom Metazoa; phylum Chordata; class Aves; order Coraciiformes; family Cerylidae; genus Chloroceryle; species Chloroceryle amazona. Next base: position 8,583 of record JANHFX010018203.1, on the reverse strand, counting down.
TGGCATCCACTCCCCTGTGATTCTGCAACCAGGTCATGCCGGCTGCCTGCCAGTAACGTGGCATTCCCTCCGGTAATGTTCCCTCCAGTAACATTCCCTGCAGTAACGTGGCACTCCCTCCGGTAACTGCCATCACCCCCTCCGGTAACAATCGCTCACTCCCTCCGGCGGCTGCCTGCACTCCGGCTCCAGGCTGCCCGATGAGCAGCACAGTACCTTGGATGCTCTCCTAATGGGAATGCTCAGTGGTGTGAGTCAGCTGCAGGCACAAGGAAGGACGTTACCAACTCCTCAGACAAAAGCAAGTCTGCTCATTAATTTCTTCTCATCATTTATTTGTCTTAAAGTACAGCAGGGGCTTCCCTGCAGGCCCAGCTCCTCTCCAAGGCCATCAAATCTCAGCCTGAGGAAACTCCATTTATTATCGTTTCCCCCACCATCTCCCCCCTCACCTTTAGCAAGCACAACAGCTCCTCTGCAACATGGCTCTTCACGCTACCAACCTGCCAAGCTATAGAAAAAAAGCATCTGCTCTTCTAGTGCTGTCACCCTGCTGACTCACAGCATCACATTATACAGGAACAGAGTCATCATCATCATCGCTTCGTGTTTAAGGCAAAGATTAATTCTGCCCAGGTCGCCCCTCTGAAAGACACTGCCTCGCCAGTGCTCCCACACGGATTTCTCACCAGGCACTGCAGACGCCCACTCGCAGGATCACAGCTGCCAGGCTGAGGAACAGAGACAGAGCTGTCGCAGCTGGTGGGCCAACAGCAGCAGAAGGAGAAGAGCAAAGCTGCACCAGCAACAACTTTAAGGCACCGTTTCCATTCCAGGCAGAGGGGCACTTGACACTGCCCTATAAGATGGTGCAGTCTGGCTGCAGCTATGGGGAAAGTCTGGGACTTGCTCTGAAGCCCGCACGGGGATTTCTGAAGAGATGTCCAATTCCAGGGAGCCTTCCACCTCAGCCCCTTCCCTTACCACAGGGCTTCTAATGAAAAGATTGTTTATTCTTGTGCCCATCCCCAGGATGACGCACTACAGGTTCAAAACCCCCTGGAATATAGGGACTTCACAGCTTAAATAAGCACTTCTCCTTTGAAATCAAGGTACTTTCTCTTCCCATAGGCAGCTAAATCCAAACACAAAAGCTCAGCATACATCAAAAATGGACATTCAGAGCCCAAAATACTTTTCACCTGCCTGAGTTAGAGGCAACAAGGCCCTGATCAGGGTGGCAGTGAGGGAGCTGGAGCAGGAATGAAAGGACACACAGCACTGGGTCATCCTAGGGATGATAAAACTCTCTAAATCCAATATAAAATTACTTTATACAGGCACTGTACTGCAAGAGCTCTAGTACCAACCCGAACTGAGCAGCATCAGAGCTGGCATCTGTACCAAAATTCACAATCACTTGGTTGACAAGACTACCAGCTCAGCTGGGCTACAACTTCCATGCAAAGAGCCACTGCTGACCCCAGCTCTGTCCCTCTCTCTGGACACAGTGTTATTTCCTCTTCCTGCAAAAGGGAAATGGGCAGCACCCAGAGCCCCTGGCACCTTGGGTAAACCAGGTCCAGATGGAAAAGTCTCCTTGCTGCGAGCAAGATGAGACTTCTCTTTGCCCGGACTCCCTCTCTCTCCACAGCTCCTTGCTGGGTTTGCACACACACATCCACGGCCTCTGGATATCACCAAGTTGCTGGAGAAGGTGTGCAGGAACAAAGGACACTGGGAGCTTTCCCTTCCTGAAGGAGTCACCTCTTGTCAGCTGCTCACAAAGGGTGTGGTTACAAAAAAAATGCAAGGCCAGGAGCTCCCTTGACAGAGAAATATCAGGCACTGGCACTTTCTAGAAGCAGATCTCCCCTCCGTACCAGGCAGGTGACAGAGGTGTTTGTGGAGGACAGAGAAGAACCAGGCACACTGTCTAGAACCACAAAGGATTCAAATACACAGAAAGAAAAGCTGATACCTCAAGAGGAGACGGAGTTAATCATTGTGCAGGGATCCCAGCCATCACACTGACCCATCGGGACTGGAGGGAAATGGCTGTTCAGGAGCAAGGCAGACACAGAGGTAGGGAGATACTCATCAGACCAGAGATCAGCAGCAGCTCCCCAAGTCACAAGGAACTCAGCTTTGAAGAAAAAAAATAAAAAAACAAACAAAAAACAAACAAACCACACCCCCCCCATCTTCCCCCTCCTAAAGAAACAGCCCCAACCAAGCACCACTGAACTATAACATCAAAGAAAATAACTCCCACAAACAGAGGACATTAAAGTATCAGGCTGTGACAAACCCTGGAGTCACAGCACTCATCACACTGGAGGAGCACTGGAGAGGGAACGAGGGGCTGACAAGGGCCCAGAGCTACCCAAGGGCAACAGGACTCCAAAACATCAGCTGTACTTCAGCACAGCCAGGGGGAGAATTTAACACCCCAGGTCACTGGTAATGTACAGCAGACGCAGCACCCTCAGGGGTACATAAAGCATCTTAAACACATCTCTGATGCTTCCAGAGGACCTCACCAAATCCCACTTCCCTTTGCACCTTCCCACCAGCCCCACAAACAGGTTACTGTACTTCCCCCATCCAAGCCCAGCTTTCTGCCCCACCACACACACTGGGTTGTTTCACATCCGACTTCAGCTTCCCCGAGCCTGAAGAGACTCGCTTCCAGTTACTCGAGTCTGACCTTCAGGGCAGCACAAGATCTTTGGGTTGCACCCAGATGCCGTGAGCTTGCTCCAAAGTTTTCAGCGAGATTAGAGCATTTCAGCCTTTGGGAAATTCAGTCTACCAGCAGGGAAGGAAGGAAGGTAGAAGTGCCTTCAGCACTGGGGCAGCTGCAGCCCTGACCTGGTGGGAGGCAGGAAGGGGGCTGTGCAGTCTGGCCTGAAAGTAGAAGCAAGTACAAGCCCAAATGATGCTGACTGGGGTGAGAAGCAATGACTCTGGGGCTCCTTATGTTCTCCTAAACCTACACCTGAACAGTTCAGGTCAGGAGGAACCCATCAGGTGGCACTGGCAGACAAGCCGTGCCGCAGGAATCACAGGCACCAACCCAAGCTCTGGGCTGGCAGCCAGCCACACTCTCCCCAAATACCCTCACTGAGGTGTTCTCAAAACTGGGTGTAGGTGCCTCATAAATGAGACAACAGTTTCTCTTGTTCACACGAAAACAGTGACACAGAGTTCTACCTCGCTCTGTCACACTGCGTGCTGGTGGCACCAAGTGCTACACGCTAGTCATGCTCCAGCAATAAAGTGCACTTCCGTTGATTACTTTGAAAGATTAAATAAAAACAATAAAAAAAAATTATTGTGAATCCAGGCAGTACAGTTGAAACAAGAGAGGCAACTGAATAGATTTATGCAGGATTGCCACAAGGCACTCATCCACTTGGAGAAAGCTGGCTAATTCTACAAGTTTCTAGAATAAAACAAAGCAAAACCCTCTGAAGCTTCCAGAAGGAACAATGCAAACTGCACCCCTTGCTCGGAGCACTCCTCAGTTTCAACAGAGGCCATCGGAGACAGGCTGGCAGGGGCTGAGCAATTGAGCTGACTGTAAGGGAGAAATGCTTTGAGGGTCCTTACCATAAAGCTGTCACTCACAAGCAGTACCACGTCCAAGCACGTTCTGCCAGAGAGAACAATTCCGCAATTCCATTTTGCAATGAAGAACTGGTCAGGTTGGAAAAAAGAACGACTCTGCTTTCCAGCCAGTGCTGGCTGAGCCATAAAATGGAAGAAAGCTGAGCTCTAGAGAATACCCTGCCGTGAATGTGGGCTTAAGTTCAGATACAAGACTTTGCCCCCAAGCAAATAAGTTGTGAGCTGTGTCTACCTAGGTCTCTGCTGCCAGGACAGACTCCTCCAAAGAGGGGTGGAGCTGACAGCAACTAGCAGCCTCGGCAAAGCTTACCAGATTTGGCTTCTTGGTAGGTCTCAGAGATGCCCAATATACAGCCTGTACTTTGCTAGCAGAACACTTCCACCCACCTTATTTCTCCCTAACCCCATTCCCTAGGTTTAGGCAAATCGCAGTCCTGGTCACCTGCCCTCCCATGAATGCCGTGCCCGTCCTCCACCGTGCGAGCAGATCTGCCCCCTTGCAAGAGACAGCACGATAGTACTTCCCACCCCCCAGCAAAATAAGTATCTTCAAAAGCAAAACTCTTTTGTTCACGCCCAGGCCAGCTGACCTTCATGGGGTTTAGAGTGCATGAGATCAGCTGTATCAAACACACCATTGAGCAAACACTCCACCTAGAAGATAAGCAGTATGATCACGAGGGAGGGGAGGTTGGTATTGCTCCGAATCAGAGACTGAAAGGAATAAGGCACCTACAAATGCACACAACATAAAAGGAAGCTTCTGAGGCCAGTAACTCGATAGGTGTTGGAAGGGAATATACAGCCACGTAATGCTCCTCTCTTGGGATAGGGCCTGAGCAGACTTCTGCCTCCTGAAGAAGAGATTTGAGGGCATCTCTCAACTGAGAAAGAGCCACAAAATCAAAATAATAAGTAACAACAAAGTCATTACTGCTGCTAAGAGCAGGAGCCATCTGTTTGCATTTGCTGTTGCTATGACCCATTAATGCCATCTCCCCTAGGAAAGGTGAGACACTGCTTTCAGACCTACTGCACACCGATCACCTGGCTCTGCGGAACAACGCTGCAAAACCAATCCCATGCAAAAGCATCCCCAGCAAAGCCCAGCGCCCGGGAGAAGGGGAAGGGGCTCCTCTAGCTCAGAAGCACACTCAGGTACAGGGGCATGAATGGAGGCTCCAGACCAAAGTCTCAGGGTGAGAAAGGCTGAGTGTGAAGGGACAGTTGTCAGGGAGCTGTGCTGGAAGGAGTCCCAACAGACCCCAAACCTCTGTGGGTATCAAACCCGCTCAGCAGCTGTAAGACGAACCAAACCAGAGAGAAACAAAGCAAAACTGGAGGGAGATAGATGGCAGGCACAGGGGATATGTACATGTGGCTCAATACTCCAAGAACCCAGGCTTTGAGAGAAGGGCTCCCTGGTATCCGTACATGCTCTCTGGCAGGAAAATGGGCTCATTTCAGAGGGATCCAACCACTGAATGTGTTTCAGTTTCATTTCAGCTCACGTTCCCAGTTAAAAGAGCCGATTTTCCTCTGGAACCAGGCACCACTCTGATGTACACAGCAGCAGAGCATTACTGCTGCAAGAGCCTTTCAAATCAATCCCAATGTCTAAAGCTCTGGCTGCAAAACTGAAGCACCAGGCACAAGGACAGTTTCCTTCCTCACAGAAATTCATCATCTCCGACAGAAAGTACGCCTGATTTCCTCAGATCTGGTTCCAGGCCACGAGGTGCAGATGCAGTTGTACAAAGCACAAGACAGCAACCAAACAACAGCCACTCAAAAGTAGGCCTGAACAGGCATTTACTATTTATAAGCTAATCATCTGATCCCTCCTAAGGGAAATCCTACCCTTTCGGGCTGTCGAGAGCGCGCGTAACTGCACAGTCTCCGCAGGACTGCTAGGAAGGAACAGAAGGGAAGCAATTATATCGGCGAGGAGCACGCTCAAAGCGCCTGGACAAAATTCCTCCCTGCTCTGTAACAGCGCAGGCATCCTCCGGGAGAGCGAGCCGGGGATTAGGAGCAGGGCTCAATCTGTTATGCTAATTTGTTAAGAGCAAAGTAATTTTTTAAACAGCAATCTTCTCCATTCATCATTATCTAAAGAGGGCTCTGATCTCGTTCTGCAAACGTTGACGTTTTCCTGCAAGCAGCGATAGTCTCACGATAAGAGCCCTCATTGAAATCCAGAAACACCAAGCAGAAAACCGTGGCTGGCTGGCGCTACCTCGGAGGGTGGGCGAGCAAGGATGGAAGAGAAAGGTATGAACTTTCCTAATTGCCTGCTAGTTATTAACTCCTCAGGGAGCATTCCCGCCCCGGGAAGCTGAGTGTGATGTGCAAGTATACAGCACTGATTTATTTTTTTTATTATTATTTCTCCTGTTCACCTTTCACCCTGATAAAAATAATGTGGGTTAGATTATACTGTTTGGGTTTTTTATTTGTCAAACAAAGCTCAGTCATTTCCAATGCAACTTCACACGCTCACTGCAACCACACGCATGCTCCCAGGAAACAATCATTCTCTCTCTACCCCCTTTTTAATTCACTTACCAAACTATTACTGAGAAAACTCTCTCCCTCAGCTGACAGCAGCCTCTAAAGAAGAGCTGAGGATACAGGGGTGGCAACAGCTCTGTATCAAACAGCACAGATGAAAGCAACGTCTTTTGGAGGAAACCACCAAGCTTCCAGACAATCCTCACAAATGGGTCAGCTGAACCCATCCAGGTCTGGTGCCTGCCTTAGGTGAGCCAAGCTCTCCGAGATGCAGGCCGCCAGGAGCAGGGATCACTGCACACGTCATCCTCCTCACTCCCACCAGAGCCAGGACAGGGCCGACTTTGAAAATCCCCCCACAGGAACAGAAAACAAAAGCAAGCCAGTGTATATTTTGGCAGATCCAAGATAACAATAAAAGCTGGAACAGCAGCATTCTCCAAAGCCTTGGTATCGTGGCAAGATCTAGCCTTAAACATTCCCTCCATTTGGGGTATTTTTTTTTTTCCTTTTAGCTTGTTACAGACAGACCTGACTGCTAAGTGACACCGTTGGCAGGGCAGAAGGGCTGGGAGGACACTGCCACAAAACTAAGAGCAATGACACATCTGAGGAAATGTCCCCGTTTAGGCTTTCTCAGAAAAATCAAATCACTGTCCCTGCCAGTATAAGCAGATGCCCATGAATGCTGCAAAGGAAAGGAGAAACAAGATGTTCCTAGACATTTATAAGGAAAAAATTTAAATTTCTTTCCTAGTTTCTATCTTGGTTTGTTTACTTTGATATTCACCTTCCAGCAAACACCCCAAAAGACACTGCAGCCACCTTGCAAACCCCCAGGCAAGGCAGACCACACAACTTGCTGGGCCTTCAGCCAAGCTGCAATACCTGCCACTGCTTTGATTAAGAAAAGAGAAGTATTGAGGCTTGACGTAAAAGTTGCCAGCAAGCACTAAGTCATCACTGACCACTGACTTGGGGAAGTTTGTTCTCATGCTTGATTCTCTTATTTAAAAATATCTGCTTTGGTTTCGGGGTGTACACTGTGTAACACAGTAGACATACGGAATTCCCACAGCCCAACTTCTGTCCTCCACAAGAGCATGCACACCAAATCTTCTCACTGAATGAGGCAGATGAGTTCTCAACACCACACGGCAGCTTTTTTCACCTTTAATCCCCCCCTCACACACCATCCCCAAACTCTGCCCAGCATTCTACCAGCCTCTGCACCACACAGAGGCACCGACCCCGGGCGTAGCGGTGCAGGAGCCTTTGCAGCAGGGTGGGAGCTGAGCTACTGCATCTTCTCCTCCTCCACAGCTGCAGTGAGGTATCAAAGATCATCTCCTGCCTGTCTCCAGCCCTGCTTTCTGTGTTCAACAGTCACAAACCCAGACAGAAAGTACTGCTTCCTAGGACAGGCCGCACTCCTTCCTCCCTTATTTCCCTGTTCACATAAGAGGCTATTCCTCGATGGTTTGCTTCCTCTGGTAACAGATGCGTGGCCTCACCAAACATACAGTGCCAGACTAACCAGACCACTGTGTTGGATCCTCATCTTTTAATTTCTGCTCAGCACTCCAAGTTGCCTGAGCACTTCATCAGCTTTTAGCTGCAAACTTTCTTGAGGTCACTGACAAAATCAGCAGTAGGATCCTTATGAGACCCTTCACACAATGTCCCCAGGAATGCTCTGGAAGCCGCCAACTTAACAGGGTGCATTTTGAGCTCAGCCCCCTTCAGTTAATTCCTTAGGAAAATGTGAAGGCATCATATCAAATGCTTTAGGGAAACCTGTATTTACAGCATATAGTGGTTTGAGTTTTGGTTTGTTTTTTCTTTTCCTGTAAGTGTCAAAAGTACAACACCACCATTTTCACATGAAACCACAGACACCAGAAGTTTCAGAAGAGCCTAAAAAGTTTTGTCAGCCTCTACCCAAGGATGGGAGGTACCTGCTCTAAACAGCAGCAATGTGTTACCTTACGCAAGGGGCATCGGGCAAACCCCACCAGGTGGGAAGCAGGCGAGAGGAGTCTCTGGCAGAACAACCGGCTCCGGGCCGTTACCACCTTCGCTGCAGCACAAGGACCCCCCACCCGCGAGGTGCTGCCCGGTGGGATCTCCATGGTCCCTGCCCGGGTGGGAGTCGGGAACGGCCCTTGCAGAAGGGCAGCGGACACGCTCCCCTCCCAGGGCCAGGAGAGGCGAGCGGGGCCCCCAGCCTCCGCTCTGCGGTCGAGGTCTCGCTGAGCCCGGGGTACGCCCGCTACCGCCGCGGGGCTGGGGAAGGGCTGCCGCTCCCGGTAACGGCGGGGCGGAGGCCGCGCAGAGCCGCGAGAGCGAGCGGCAAGGCCGGCAGGGCCTCCGCCCCAGGCCTGACCCGAAGGAAGCTCCACGTCTCGTTCCTTCCTCTTAACGTGAACCGGCCTT
>JANHFX010018201.1:0-17045 GCA_027560015.1 Chloroceryle amazona | reverse complement strand
TGTGTGTAGGGCAGCTGTGCCCGTGTGCTTGCAGGCACTGCTGCCCCCATGACACCCCTTCTGCTGTGTGCCCACAGGGGAACCGCGGCCGCCTGGGGGTGGTGGTGGCTGCCTACATGCACTACAGTAACATCTCAGCCAGGTGAGAGGGGCATGCAGTCCTGGGGTGGCCCTGGGGCCCACTTCCACACTCTGTCCCAGAGGTGCTTGGATGCTGGTGCCAGTGCTTTTCTTCAGCCTCGTGTCCCTTTTCATCCCTGCAGTGCCAACCAGGCTCTGGATAGGTTTGCCATGAAGCGCTTCTATGAGGACAAGGTGGTGCCGGTGGGGCAACCGTCGCAGAAAAGGTGGGTACCAGAACGTGTTTTGTCCTGGTGGACAGGGTGGTTGGGTGCAGGGGAATCAGGAGCATGCTCTGCTGGGGGTCCTGCCTCTGAGGTGCCTTTCCGCCCTTCAGGTACATCCATTACTTCAGCGGGCTCCTCTCTGGAAGCATCAAGATGAACAACAAGCCCCTTTTCCTCCACCACGTCATCATGCATGGCATCCCCAACTTCGAGTCAAAAGGCGGTAGGTGTCCCCAGCATCTCCTCCCATCCTGGCCCCCATGCACCCACCACCACTCCACCCTGCCTGGCCAGGCTTGCTGTCCATGGGGGATATTTTATACAATTTCCTCAGCAATTTGAATTTCCCTTTCCCTCTCAGGGACTGTTCCACCTCTGTGACTATTCACTGTAGTAGAGTGCTACCCTTTTCCCACAGAGATGCCCTTGGAGGGTGCCCCACTGTGCAGGGTTCCTGGGGCTGGGCACTAAGCCGAGCTGTGGGGTGACAAGGATTTTATGATGGCTGTTGGTATTGGGGGTTGGGATGTAGTACCATGCCTGGTACCAGTACCCAGAAATGGTCCCTCTCTCAGAGACCATCAACCCACCTCCATCCCTAGCCCAGCACTTGCCCCAAGTCTTATTATATCTAAACTGGACTATATAGGGGCTTTCCCTCTTTTCCACCCCCTCTGGAGCATCTTTGCATCCCTTTCTGCCTATCCCAGATGTTGCCCATGGCTGGTGCAGGCTGGCCAGGGTGGGGAGTGGCTGTTTGCCTTGGCTCCCTCCCTGTTTGGATTTCTCTCCCATGACTAATCCGTGCCCTGGCCTCTCCTCCCTGATGGCTAACAGCAGTGTGCCTTCTCTCCCTGCCTTGATGTCTTCCAGGTTGTCGGCCTTTCCTGAAAATCTACCAGGCCATGCAGCCCGTCTACACCTCAGGGATCTAGTAACTATCTCCTTGCCGTGGGTCTTCCCTCCTCTTCAACACAGGGGGCTTGGCAAGCAGGGAGAGATGGAGATGACCCAGGCCAAGTCCCCAGTGGTCTGGTGCCCTGTGCTTAGTCTGTTTGGGGTCCAGAGAACTGAAAAAATGGGGCTTCCTTTTCCTTGGAGTTGGTAACTGGCTATACTGGGCCATACTGGGCCCTTCAGCTGGGAGAGCTGTAGTGACTCTGTGTATCAGCAAGAGGGAGCCCGGGGCTGTGCAAACCCTGGGGCTGGGTGTCCCCAGAGGGAGCAGGGACAGGGATGGGACATCCCCCTGGGAGATGGAGGTATTTGTCCTCTTCCTGCTCAAAGAGCTGCTTCTTCTGATTATATTAGTCCCAAAAGCCCTCTTTCTTTTACCAAAAAAGTTTCCTCTATCTTAACCTCCCTGCGATTTACCCTGACACCATTTTCTGACACTGCTTCTGGGAGCAGGTGCTGGTGAAGGCAAAGCAGGAGCCAATTTCTCCATCTGCCCAGATGCTGTGCTGGGGCCACATCCCATCCTGGGAATCCCAGTTCCTGGCCCCCTTGGAGGTAGCAGAGCTCCTCACCTCAGGGGTGTTAGCACCTCACCCCCCTGAACTGGGAACTCCCTTTCCCACAGCCAGGCATCCCCGTTAGCTGAGATTTACTGCCATCCCAGCCTTGCCTTTCAGCTTTTAATAGACTGTTTATGGGACGCTGGTAATAAACTCCAGGTTTATCTTGCCTGTGAAATCCAACTCTCTTCTTCCCTCATCCCCTGTGTTGCCACCACCACCTGGACGCAGCCTCTCAGCACCCTGAGGAGGGGAGGGCTTCCAGCAGACAAACTGAGGCAGAGAGGGGAGCCTTTCCTGGAATCTCTCCCTCCAGGTCCTGTGCCCTAGTTGACCCATGGGAGCCAGGCAGATGGCTGATAGCCCAGCTGAGCATTCAGACCCAGGTCAAACTCTCCCACTCAGGAGTTTTATCAACCTCATTGAGCTGTGCCTTTGTTTCCTCTTCCTGTCCTCCTCCCCATGGGAATGGGTGTCCACTGGGATAAGAGATGGGACTGTCTTTCACTGGGAGGGACATCTCTGTGCTTTGCACTTTTCCTGGATGGGTTTGGATGGCAGGGGCTGGTTGAGGTGGTGCTGGGAGGTCTCAGGATGCTCTGCACTGCAGCTTATGTCCCTCTCTGCAGCAACGTGCAAGGAGACAGCCAGACAGGTATCTGCATCACCATTGAACCTGGCTTGCTCCTCAAGGGTGATATCTTGGTAAGGAGCCTCAGCTCTGCCCTCTGCAAGGGGTTCAGCCAGGGCATGGGTGGACCTCTTGCCTTGGGACCTCCCCAGTTCCCCCTTGCCCGCTTCCAGGGGCTTGTCCTGATGGCCTGTCCCTAATTCCCTTTGCAGCTGAAGTGTTACCACAAGAAGTTTCGCAGCCCAACCCGTGATGTGATTTTCCGCGTGCAGTTCCACACGTGTGCTGTACATGACCTTGACATTGTCTTTGGCAAGGAGGACCTTGATGAGGCCTTCAGAGGTAAGCACCCTGGCACCTCCCCACTGCAAAATCACTTTGCCTACCACCCCTCTGAAGCTGCTCCCATCATGGGGACATTTGGGCACCCACCCCACATCTGCCTCTGACAAAGCAGGGCATCCCTGCTCCATCTGCAGGTTATGGTGCCACTCAGAGTCTGGTGGCAGTGTCAACCCCTTCACTGCCAAACCCGATGGTATTGGTGTGCAGGGGCTGCCTTGGGGATGTTTTTAGGGGCTGAGATTTTCTGCCTCATGCTGGGATATCCCCTACAAGCTCCCAGCCTTGATCTGGCCTGTGAGGATGTTCAGAGTGGCCATCTGGGTGCTGTTGGAGGGATGGATGGATGGATGGATGGATGGAGGTGGTCCCTTTGCTCTGCTCTCTCCCTGCCAGATGACCGCTTCCCTGAGTATGGGAAGGTGGAGTTCGTGTTCTCCTATGGCCCCGAGAAGATCCAAGGTATGTCTGGCTCACTGCCATGGGGGTTCAGAGCTGGATGGTTGTCTCCTTTCCCTCTCCCCTGTCCCCCTTTCCCTCTCCCTGCTGCCTGCTTTGCGACCTCCCTCTGCTCGGTTTGCAGTCTCTTTGTTACCAGGGTGGGATGAGGGATCCAAGCAGTGATGCCAATCTAGAACCACCCATGGGTGCCCTGTCACCCTTGTTCTCTTGCTCAGGAGGTTGCTTTCTGCAGCACTTGTGGGCCTGGGACAGAAGGAGGGGGTGCTTGGGAATGGAAGACTCCCTGCCCAGAATTTCCAGACCTAGGCACGCTCACTGCCAGTCCATCTGCCTGTCCCTAAGCAATCTCAAAAGACCCAGCCAGCCTTGTACACCTTGTTTGTGGATCTTGATGTACATCCTATACCTGCCCATCTCTCTCGGTGCCCCTGTTTCTACGTGACTCTTCTGCCTTGCCCTATGGCTCCTGCCCTCTTTCCCTTGCCTGCACCTTCTCTTCATCTTCTCCCCCTGTCCCACCTGTGCTGGCTCCATCATGACCCCAGCTGACTGTCCTGCCTCTTCCCAGGCATGGAGCACCTGGAGAACGGGCCCAGTGTTTCGGTGGACTACAACACATCTGACCCGCTCATCCGGTGGGACTCCTACGAGAACTTCAACATTCATCGTGAGGACAGCACGGAGGCTGCCTGGGCTGAGCCGTCCCTGCCTGGCAAGCCCCTGGAGAAAGGTTAGGGCTCACAGGGTGACTGGTGGCCAAAGTATCCCCATAGAAATCCCCCCCAACCCAGGGAAGGGGATGCCAGTGGGCATCAGATCTGAGGGCAGGTGGCGGCTGCTGGGACAAGTGTTGCTATGAGATGAGAAAGGAATATCTCATGGTCTTTCCCTCCTGGCACAGTGCCAAGGAACTCAGGCTCTTGAAGCCCAGTTTGCATGGATCAGGGTCCAACCCCAGTTTGGGAAACCCAAACCCCATGTCTGTTGGAAGCAGGACCTAATAGAGGGACAATGAGGTTTCCTAGCTCCTTTTTCATGGCACAAGCATAGTGGGACATAGCTATGCCTCATTTTCCCCTGGGGAATGAGGATGCCTTGCTGGTCCTAGAGGGTCAACACTGTCTCTTGGAGCTGGGAAAAGCCACTTGAGCACCCATTTGGATGGAGCAAGTCAATCACCCTCACCCGCTTGGCAGGAACAGCCAGTACTTGTATGTCGAAGGGTGGTGGGCCGCTGTCCCGGCGGTGAGGCCATCTGTGGCCAAGCAGATGCCTGAGCTTTCCTGGCCTGGTCCAGACAGACATCCCTGGAGAAGGGACAGCTGCGGTCCTCAATGTCCCTGAAGGTCACCAGCTGCTCCAAGTGGGACCTGTGGGCGGTCAGGCTTGGTGAGGAGGGTGGAGCTTCCGGTTGCCCGCTGCGGGTGAGGTGGTCCCTGCCCATGCTGGAGACTGGGGCTCGCAGCATGGAGCGGGCATGAGCACCGGCCTTGGCACGGGGCAGTAAACAGGCAATGTGTGACGCACAGGCTCAGCTATGTGGCAAGTTACTGGGGAGATGTGGGTCTGGCCCTGAGGGGAGGGGCCACGTGTCCGCACTGTGAGCTCAGGCCATGGCTCTGTCCCTGCCCCGAGCTGGCAGGACTGGCAGGCCCCTTCCGCCTGCAGAGAGCTGAGTGCCTCAGTGCACGTTTGTTCCCCTCTGGCCCGCAGGGCAGAGCTGCTGCACCTTCAGCCCCTCTAAGGGCTCTGCTTTTTGCAGAGGTACACCAGGGCTCCTCTCTGTCCCCTCCTGGGCATCTCAGTGAGTGTTGGGGCGGTGGAGGTAGCCCAGCACTTCTCTCCATCCCCTCTCAAGTGTCTCAGTGGGTGTCAGGACTTCAAAGTTCCCTCATTGTGCCAACCGGCCCATCCTCCCGACAGGGAGGGTGGCAATGGGGAATAAGGACACCTTGGATTTGCAAACACTGCCCTGGTTTGGAGATGACCTGGGACTGATGGATGGCAAAGCTGCAGGCAGGAGTCTTCCCTCCAACCTGTGCCATCACAGGCATCTATGAGACAGTCCACCTATAGGGGGTCTTCCCCTGGCTGCCCCCTGGGGCACCTTGAGCAGTAGCAGGGAGACACAGTGTGGGCTTGGGGGCCTCCCATCTTACTCCCTCTCTGTTGGCACTTGTCCTCTTCTCCAGCCCATCCTGGGATGGGATGGGGACCCTGGTGCCTGGCTGTGCAAGGGGGGGTCCCTGTTTATGGTTATTCTCACCTTATGTGGTCAGAGAATTGTACGCCACATTTTTGGCACCACCAGGCGCGAGCAAGTGGCAGACAGGGGTGGAGGGGGGGTGAGGCTGGCGACAGGACCCATGCTGGGGTGGGATCAGCCACTGCTCCTCATCCCTGCCACTGCCAGTCCCTGTCACTTGGCGAAGGCTCCCCACAGACCGACAACCCTCGGCTAACGGGATCAGGATCGCCTGCCAAACAGTGGGTTCCCCCTGCGCCGCGTCTCTGCTAGCTCTCAGTAGAGGTGGATGCCCTTTCTCTGGCAGATTTGTCTCAGTGTGCGGCACCCATATGCACTGGGGGGGTGCCTGACAGGGTGGGATGACCCTGTAGGATCCCAAATCTGGACAAGCAGGTGGATGGCTGGGGATGGTGCCTGTCCTGGTGTTCCTCTTGCCTCCACTGTGCTTATCTGCAGGGGCTTGGGGAAGGGGAAACCGAGTTGCAGCAGGGTTGCTGGCTGCCCAAGCTCTCCCAGGGCAGGGGGTGTGAGAGAGGGATCTGAACCCCTACATCTTGCTCTCTGGCTGAGAAGGCTCAGCTGGGTCCAGCAGGTGAGGACTTCTCCGCAAACCACCACCATGGCACAGGATGTCCCCAGCAGTGATCTTACCCTCCTGCCTTATCCAGGCAGGGTCCCTGCTGCCTGATGGGCTTTGGCTACCCCATGGTCCTTAGCAAGGGTGGTGTGCACTGGCATACCCCCACAGCCCCATCCCAGTGCCCACCATCCATCGCTATGCAGCACAGAGGAGGCAAGCAGCTCAGCCTGCCATCCTTCCTCTTCTTCAAAGGGGCTTTGGGGTTGGTGCCAGCTGTGTGGTGGGTAGCTGTACATTGGCTTAGAGGGTGTTTGGAGGCTGAAGGGTGGTGACTGGGCACTTCTTCCTTTGGCTACTTTTGGGGGTCAGATGTCCCTTATTCAGGGTGGATGAAGGATGCTTTGCTAGCACTGTGGTGGCACTTCTCTGGGGACCATGAAGGCAGGAGGAGATCTGTGGCTGAATGTGACACTGCTGGGTTTGCAGCTGGTTGGAGGATTGCTGCACAGAAATTTTTGGGGTACCACAGAGGCGGGTGGGCAAATCTGGATGGCAAACATCTGTGGCTTGGTTTGGTTTTGCTGAGAAAAACAGTGCTGATGGAGAACAGGGTGCTTGGGTCAGCATGGAGCTGGTGGAGGGGTTGTCCTCATGGTTGGATGTGAGACTGTGATGGGGGGACACTAGGGTCTGCCATCCCGGGGTGGTGTGAGACAATGTGAATGGGCTGGGCATGTGTCCCTGACCCAGCAGCAGCTTGTGATGACCAGCCCTTGGACCCACCCTGGCTGGTTCTGCCCCGTGCAGCATCCACCCCGGCCACCCCACACCACCTTCTACCTCCGTACCATCCCTGTCCTGACTTCAGGCTAGCCTTGCCCACCCCACCTTTTTACTGGGGCTGGAAGGGGGATGGCTGGGGCCCAGCCAAATCAAACATCTGTGGGAGACTTGCTAAATCCCCACCTGAGTCATGGTTCTGGTGTGGGGCTCCTTGGCAGATCAGTCCTGTGTCTGGATGGCCAGGGTGAGGAGTGGGATGAGCACCCCACCCCTCTGGGAATGAGAGTTCACAGCAGAGCCTGAAGCTGATGTGGCAAAGGTCCAGGGATCCCAGAGTTCCCAAAATTGATCGGGATGTTGATCCTACACTTTCTGTGGGGCAGCTAGCCCCTAGATGGGGTTGCTATCATCTGCTGGTCCTCCAGGAGGGTTGGCATCTTGTGGGGTACATCTTCCCTAGTGGGATCAAATCCTGTCCCCCTTATCTGGGGCTGAAGTTACTCAGAAGGGCGAGCCAGGCTATGGAGAGGCAGAGAGCCAAATGGGCCAGAGCTGTTAAATCCATTGCCGGAGCTGCCGGCAGGCTGCTGCTCTCCCCCCACGGCTGGATCCCTCCCCTGGCCGGGCTTGATGGGGAGGGGAGCTGCTGGCTCTCCTCTCGACTTCACCAGCTGACTAAAGCTGCAGGAATCCACTTCCCCCTCCCCATCCTGCCTCTCTTCACCGCTCTCTGCTCAGATCGTAGTAAGGTAAGGTCTTGGTGGGGCAAGCATTCTGGGGGGCAGTGTGGACCTGGGTGGTCTGGATGCGGATCTACAGGGAGTATCTCTCCCTTGCTTCTGGTTATTCCCCATGGGAGGAATGCTGGAGTATCTATGGGTTTGGCTAGACATTTTGACTGGAGTGTGGCTGCTCCCAGGGTAGAGTCTGTCCTCTGACCTGGTATTTGGGGATGCAGGGTGGGGGTGATGTGCTTTGATTCCACTGGGACTGGGAGACAGGTAGTGCTGGGGTGCAGGGAGAGAAGGACAGGCTTGTGGAAGCTCAGCTCCTTCTTTTACCCCTTTAAGTGGTCTAGAGTCATGTGCATGGGGCTGGGACTGTCTCTGGACAGCTGGGCTGGAGTGGGGGGCTGTTGGCCTGCCCTCCCTTGGGCTGCCTGTAGCTGTGTTAGAGGGGCAAAAAAAAAAAGAAAAAGACAGAGAAGCAAGTGAACCTCGGAGGTTTTGGGAGGATGCTGACTTGGCGTGTGCCTCTATCTGGGAGCAAATGGGGCTGTGAGTCAGGGATCTGTCTGGAAACACTGCTCTCATCCCCTGCCGTCATCTGCGGGGGTGTGGAAAACGCCCAATTTGGGGTATTAAGGTGGAGAGAGCCTTGCATTTTGCTGATAACATTGAATCAGTCGAGTAGTGGAGGCTTGAACATGGGTTTAAGCAGGAGCCCGGACACAGGATGGTCTCGCCATCACTGTCAACACCATCCTGGCAGAGATTTTGCCTGGGATGGAGCAGAGTGGGCACAGGAGGCTCTAGGGTGGTTGGGATTTCTGCCATGCCACCTGCCACGAGACAGAGTGGCATGTAACATCCCCAGACCAGTGCTGGTGCATCCACGCTGTGCTGCGGTGCTAGTGGGGCTGGGAAAGGGGGTTGTGCAACTAGTTGGATTCGGAGCTGGTGGGGTTGCCATGGTAGGTTTCCACTCCTCTTTGAATGTGTATTTATTAAAGATGGAGAAATTAATCTCCAGTAAGACATTTGGGTTTTCAGACCCAGCTGGGGTACAGCATCACATGTCACCTGAAAGGATATCCCCACCCCAAAATGTGTCACTGCTTTTTGGGGACAGAGGTGATGTGTGCACACAGGAGACAGGCAGGGCTGGACTGTCTCAGACTGGGAGATTTCATGCAGCAAGGTGATGCTCAGCACCCACTGTGGGGTGAGAGTAGGCTGCCCAGCTGTCCGTCCGTCTGTTGTGCCTAGGAAACAGTTAACGCGGCGCAGCTCTGCCTGTAGAGGAAGTAGTTAATATTCATAGCTAGGAGCTGTCTGTCCGGCTGTCCTCCCTCCACGGCTCTCACCCTCCCTGCACCTCCCTGGGGTTAACCCGGGCTGGGGTTTAGGCTTGGGCGGCCCCCAGACGCCTTCCCCGGCCTCTCCCTTTCCCCTCCCGTTCATCCCCGTGTGGTCTGGGGCGGAGGGGAGCACAACCGCACCTCCTCGTCTCCAGCCCATCTCCTGCCTCTGCTGCCTTCCTCTCCTCCATCCTCCCCTCTGGCGCTCCGTGTCTGGGGGTACCTTGTCTCCTGGGGATACCCGTATCAGAGCCTTTCTGGAAACCCTGCTGATGTTGGGGTGCCCCTCTCGCTGGTCACGTGGGACACGGTGGTGGGGAAGGAATAGCTCCCTCTGCGAGAGGGAAAGCAAAGCCAGAGGGACGCACGCCAACCAAAGCCAGCTCCCAGCCGTCAGCTCCTGTCCTGGACAGACACACAGAGCTGGCTGCAGACGCCCTTCGAGCTGCCACCGCACCAGGTCCCCCCGGAAGGCTCTGATGCTGGAAGGGGTGAAGGAAAGGGATTTTGCTGCCCACTCCTCTTCACATGGGATCTTTTCTTCCCCATCCCCTTTGGTAAGTCCTGACTTTGATTTTCTCTGAGTTGGACAGGATCGGGGGAAAGGACCGTGGGGTGTGGAGAATTCGTAGCTGTGGTGACTCACAGCCCAGGGGGCTGGAGATTACTTCTTGCCATCATATCTGGGCACAGGATGAAAACAGAGCTGGGGGTCTGAGTTCTTCCCCATGTGACCCAGCCCACATCCTTCATCCTACAAAGGGTGCCAGACTTCTTCCCAGGATCTTCCCTACTGGCTGATGCTCCAGAGATGCCCTGGGGCATGGGTGGTGGGTTGGAGAGGCAGCTGGTGGGATGCTGCTTGGGGCAGGACCAAAGGAGACACTGTAGCGCCCCAGCCTTATCCTCTGCACTGGTGCAGAGCCCTGAGAGCCCTGGACAGGATTTGTGCTGTTGCATGATGCTGTAGGGAGCACCCCTCTGGGAGTGAGGCAGATCTCTGGGATTTTGGGGATGCAAGCTGACCCCCTTCCCATTGTCATGTGTTCTCTGGACCAGTTTTTCTGCTGGGTATAACCACAGGGTGCTGGGGAGGGAGAGGAGAGGGCATTGTCCTGCTGGGTCAGCAAGCCTTGCAGCAGGGGTAGGACCAGGCTGGACTCCGTGCTTCCCCAGTTGCCTCGATAAAGCTGGAGCAGATAGAGCCAGAGCAGAGCTGTGGCTGAGTCTTGGGACAACCCAACCCATGCTGGGATGGCACAGCCTGCCAGGCTGGAGCTGCTCTGACCTTCAGGGATGAAATCTGACCTTGCTGGGAGCTGAAAACACTTTGCAATTGGGACCCTGGGAGCCTGCTACTTTGGGGACAGCCGATTTGGCTAAGGTGGCTTGTCCCCCCTTCCCTTGCTCCTTTTGGGGGGATTTTATTGAACTTTTCAGTTGACAAACAACAGACGGTCATATGAGTAGTAGTGTGGCCCAGAGGTGGTGGAGAAGGCCTGGGAGTGGTGGAAAATAGCAGGATTTGGCTCTTGGCATCAGAACCCAGGGGATGCGTGGGGGTGAGGACAGAGTGGGCAGTCAGGTGTGGGGCAGAGCAGCCGTGGGATGAAGGCTCAGCTGATGGCAGAGGTGTCATAGCCCCTTCCTTGCTTGCTGGTACGACTCTTGGGGTGAGGGCTGCCATATCCCCCATGTCACTGCCTGTCTGGAGGGTCTGGGGAAGGTGGGACGGGGCACTTGGGGCTTTCTCGCTCTGCTGTGAACCGTATCATGCCCCATCCTGACCCTGCTTTCAAGATGTTTCTCCCTGCTGTGGGCCAGTGCCCAGCACACAGTCTAATTAAAGCCTTTCCCAGCTATTTTCTCCCTTGGTGCCATGTGCTTTCATTTATATTTATTTATTCTGTTTTCCTTTCTATTCCCCTGCCCTATTTATCCCAACCCCCATCCTGGCTCTTGCCCTGTTTCTTGGGGATGGCCAGCACCCCTTGCTGCCATCAGACAGAAGGGCTGGGCCTTTGCCCCATCTCCAGGCAATGTCTCAACCTCCCCACTGTTGATGCTGCCCCTGGACATTCTACTTATTCCTTTCTCCCACCATGGGCAGGGATTCCCTCTCTCTCTCCTCCTTTTCCTCTGTATGGGAGACATGGAATCTAATGCTATCAGTTCTTGTCTACACTGGCTGGATGAAGAAGCACTGAATCTCCAGGAGAAATGATGGGCACCCATCCTCATCTTTCCCAGCACTTCAAGCCAAGTGGGGGAGGCTGTGGGGCTTGGCTGCTTCCTTGGGATGCTCCCAATGGGGATTTGGGAGTGGAAAATCAGTGTTGATGAGGGAGCCTTGATTTGTGCTGGGTGTTACTGCCCCTATCTGCTTTACGGCAAGGGGGCTCTGTGGCATGGGAGCTGTTGGAGCACGGGTGCAGTGTCTTGGGACTGGTTAAGCTGTCCCCACTTGGGGCTGGCTTTCGGAAGTGTTTTGCTCACAGATAGGAGCTCTCCGATTTCACACTATCGCGTTAGGGCCGTCTTCCGTCCCTGAGTCAGCCGCCTGGCCCTCTGCCAGGGAAGAGTCATTTTTTCCTCCAAAAGAAAGTGTTTAAAACTGCTCACAGGCCCTTCCAGGAAACCTCGGCAGGGAGCTGGAAAAACAAGAGTCTGCAGCCTGGCTGGTGCTGCGCACGCTCTGTGGGGGGGGACAGGATGCATCTTGAGAGCCATCCCTGTTTCTGTCTTGGTGTCTAAGGTCCCCTAGAATCTGGCTGCCCCTTTTGGAAAGGTTTAAGGGGTGCATCTGGTTGTGGTGTTGGGTCCACCATGGCTGGTGGGAGTTGGGGGTCTCAGAGCTGGGGTACAGGGTTGACAGGGGGGATGTTGCCATGCCCTGTCCACCCCCCAGACTTTGGAGGCTGCAAAGCAGAGCCAGCTGCTTGCACTGGCCTTGAATCATGGTGCTGGGGTGCTGTGTGCTTCCCTGGGAAGGAGATGCTGCATTTTTGGGGTTGGGCAGAGGCACTGCCTGTGTGGGAGCTTCAGGGCAGCATCTGGCTGCAAGGAAAGGTCTGGGGCACATCTGTCTGGCCTGGGAGAGGCAAGGGGGGAGGGCAGAAAGGGTGGGAGCCTGTCTGTATCCATGGAAGAAAATGTCAAGGATGGGCAGCTGGCTGGATCCGTACATCCTCCGGGAGGACAGTGGGTAGGGAGAGGAAAGGTGGGTCTGTGGTTCATCTGTTCTTCACCCATGAGTTGAGTACATCCATCCAGCTGGAGACATGCAGAGCTGTGAGGCCAGATCCTGACTGCCTCCATTTGTCCTCCTATGGCCTGTGGTGCATGTCCCCACTCTCCCCATTTGCCTCCCCAGTATCATGTGGCCCTTTGGGGCCAGCTGAGCATTGTGGAGCTGTGATGGCCAACTGTGTGGGCAGCCCTGGCCTTCACCAGCTATGGAGGGGAATTTCCAGAGCAATGCCTGGAACCAGGAAGGGGGGTATTTGGTGAATCCCTGCAGAGCAGGTAGTGCTTGAAGGGCAGGGCATGGCAGGGCAGGACAGTGTGCAGAACGTAGAGCCACAGGGGCATGTGGATGGGCGGGTCTGGCTCTGGTGTCTGCATGGTGGCGTCCATGGGATGTGGAGGGTGCCGAGGAGACAGCGATGCTGGTCGTTAAGCGTTCCGGCGGCACGGAAGAGATCGAAACCACCGGCTAATGGGACCCATTAGCTCTGTGCAGAGAGCCAGGAATTGATCTGGGGTCTCGTGTTCGTTTCTCCCCTTGCAGAGGTTGGGCACACGCAAGGGCCCCTGGATGGGAGCCTCTACGCTAAAGTGAAGAAGAAAGACTCCCTCCACGGTAGCACTGGTGCCGTCAACACTGCCCGCCTCCCGCTCTCGGCAACGCCCAACCACGTTGAGCATACACTCTCAGTGAGCAGCGACTCGGGCAACTCCACCGCCTCCACCAAGACTGACCGGACCGATGAGCCGGGGGTGCCTAGGGCGCCCAGTGGCCAGGCGGTGTTGAGCCCTGAGGAGAAGCAAGAGCTGGATCGTCTCCTTGTTGGATTTGGCTTGGAGAGCACGCCACCCATGCACAACCACGTGCCTGGCCCCGTACCGGCACACCTGCCCACCATGCCAGGCCGCCATGTGGTGCCGGCTCAGGTGCATGTCAATGGGAATGCTGCAGTGCTGGTGGCTGAACGGGAGACAGATATCTTGGATGATGAGCTGCCCAACCAGGATGAGCACAGTGTGGGCAGCCTGGGCACTCTCTCCTCCTTGGATGGCACCACCACTGCCAGTGAGGCTGGCTACCAGGAGGCACCTCGGGTGGGTAGCCTCTCCTCCCTGCCCAATGGCCCCTCGAGCTGCAACGGGGCTGAGAAGCTGCTGAAGGAGGGGCTGTACGATGGTGAGCTACTTTCCAATGGTGGCTACCCCTACAATAACCAGAACACCCTGATGGGCCACCACCTCCGTGACCCTCTGCCTTCCTTACGGCCCTCGGCATCTGCTCAGGACCACCTGGCTGGATACCCGCAGCGCCCTCCGGGCTCCCATGCACCGGGATGGCTCCAGCCCCAACCACTGCCTGGCTCCCAGCCCTATCCGTATGGCTATGACCACCCTGGTGCCTACCGCTCCCAGTCCTTCCCAGTGGTGGGCATGACCAAGGACGATGAGAACCGAGCACTGCCCCAGGCCCCAGTTCGCAGCACTAGCAGCCGGGAAGCTGTGCAGAGGGGCTTGAATTCCTGGCAGCAGCAAGGAGGGAGCCGACCACCTTCTCAGCTACAGGAAAGTGGCTTGGAGAGCCACAGCCCCAGCGTCTCCAGCTGCAGCCCCCAGCCCAGCCCACTGCAGCTGGTGCCACCACACAGCCAGAGCATGCCTGAGTTTCCCCGGGCACCTTCCCGCCAGGAGATTGAGCAGTCCATTGAAGCCCTTGATGTCCTCATGCTGGACCTTGCACCTGCTGTCCACAAGTCACAGAGTGTACCAGCTGCCTCCCACCAGGACAAGCCAGTGGGACCCCTGCTCTCCTCCCTCTCAGCCCAGCCCATAGCTGGCCGACCGTCTCCGCAAGTGGTCCAGCCGAGGTCCTTCAGCACATCTGTGAGCCCTGTGATCTCTGAGCCTGTGGGCAAAGCCTATCCTCCTGGGGAGCCAGACTATGGGATGCAGGAGTACCGGGAAACCTATTTGCCATACAGCTACCAGCCGGCACTGGTGCCAGAGTCAAGGAGCTACAGCCATGCCCCAGCCAGAGCACCGATGGGCATCCCCCCACTCAGCACTTCCTACAGCCCTGTGGGCTCTCAGCAGCTCCTTGTCTCCTCCCCACCTTCCCCCACTGTCCCAGCACAAACCCAGACGCCCCCCAAGGGACCGGAGAGCTATGAAGACCTGTCGAGGTCGGCAGAAGAGCCCTTGAATCTGGAGGGCCTGGTGGCCCACAGGGTGGCAGGTAGGACATTTTGATTCTTTGGGGGAATGGGGGGACCATGTGTCCTGGGAAACCAGAGCTCACAGGGGTGGCATGCACGGTGGAGGTAAGGATGGGAGATGTGGCAGCTCCTTGTCTGTGCCAGATCCACACTTCAGACTGAGCCACCCGCCGTGGGGGCACACTGGGCAGGGGGGCTGCCTGTTCTGCTCTCCTTTGCTGAGACCCGCCCTTTGCAGCTCACCGTCTGCAGCAGCACCACCCAGAGTTAGGGACAAGGCATGGCTGGGGCCCCCCATCCTTACTCCTTTGGGTTATGGGGCTGTTCTGTCCCCTGTGTCAGGGCTGCTTTCTGGGTCGCCAGGAGTATTTCTTCCTTTGGGGAGAATATGGCCCAGTTTTGGAAGATGTTTTCAGCTCTAACTGAGTGTGTCCTATCTGGACCTCACCTTGGACATGATGCTTTCCTTGCCTGGAGCATGCTCTGGTGTACTGTCCCTTGTGTTTAATGTAGCTGGGCTCCTCCCTGATTTCAGCCTCTGCCTTACCCCCAGCATACTGGGCTTGGTACTCTGACCTTCTCCCCAGGCAGCCAGGGTGCTGCCAGAGTAGAGGGGCAGTGGTGCAGGCTGGCCCCAGTGACCCAGCCAGCTTGGCCGTGGATGGTTTGAAGCTTGACCTGGCCTTGGGATGATGGTCAGGGGCTGGGAAGGTATTTCCCAGCAGTGCTTGGCTGGGTGCAGCAATGAGCAGTGGTGCTGTGGCTGGATGAAGGTGTTTGCCCTGTGCTGCAGGGGGAACCACATCCTCTGACTCCCTGCCTTCCTGCATCTCTGGCTCAGGGGCTCTGGGGACACAGAGGATCCCAGGCTTTTAGGAAGGAGGTGCCATGGCCCTGCAGCAGGGCAGGTGCCCTCCTTCCTCTCTGCTCTGGCTGCAGTTATTGAAATGTGAGTGACATTTGGGAAAGGTTCGGGTCTCTAGCCAGGCTAGGGGCCAGCTTGTGATGCTAGGACTTGGCAGCTCCGTCCCTTCCAACTCTGCGCTCAGTCCAGAAACTCGCCTGGCATTAGAGGGAGGGGGAAAATGCTTGACTGGAAAAATCCAACAGCACCAACCTCCTAGGCGTGGGGGCTGAGTCACTGCAGCACTGGGGCAGGGGGCAGGAGAGGTGCCAGCGGCAGGGATGGGCACAGGGGTAAGCAGCAGAGGTGTTAGGGGCAGTTTGCACTGATCTGAACCCAACCTTGGTGATGCAGACTAGATCCTCAGAGGGACCCAGGGCTTGTGCAGAATGTTTAAACAAACCTGATGACACACAGGTGCCCAAACCATGCTGTATGTCAGGACTGGATATTACAAGGAACAGATTCCTCCTCCAAATATGGAGGGGAGAAAATGGTGTGGAAAAGACGAAAATTCCAAGAGAGGAGGAACAGTATTTTCAGTGAGTGGGACAGCGATGTTTGATGGTGTATACCAAAAAATCCATCCCCTGCAGCCTTGGGAACAGGTCCGCAAGCCTGGGCTGGGGTCACTCTCACTCCCAGCAGCCTTTGGGCATTCAGGGCAGGAAAGGAGTCCTGGGGAAGATCCCCAGGCTGTGGCCACCTGTCCCTGCTGGAGCCTGGCCGTCTGTGCTGAGGCGGGGACGGTGTGGGTGGGTGGCCTGACTTCCAGCAGGAACGAAGTGTCCTGAAGCCAGTGCTGGGAGGGGACAGCTGATGGGGACAGTGAGGCACGGATGGGCTTGTTTACATTCCCTGCTGCTATAAATTGCCTGCATGTCCTGGCACAGTGATGAGGAGCATTTCACACCTCCTCTGTGCCCAGCAGGGAAGTGCTCCCATTCCCACTTCCCACTGGTGATGGAGGGGAATAGATGGGACAGGGCAGTGCTGTGTCCCAGCACAGCTCTGCAGAGAAGAGCTGGTCCTGTCATCCTTCAAGGGCCCATCATCTCCACGGGAGTCATTTAGGTTTATCCCTTTTTGTCCTAACCTTGGGCATCCCATGATGGAGGGGACCTGCATGGTACCATCCCCAAGGGAACAGTGATGGGCATCTATGCTGTTGCATAAGGCCAGGTGTGGCTGGGAGACGCTGCTGATTTCCCATGTGGGTTTAAGCAGTGCGTGGAGCCAGGCCACTTAGGTGATGGGAAAGCAGCTCCAAGATGGGTGTGAATTTCCTTGGACTCCAATCTCATTTGGCAGAGCCCATCTAATATTTTATCTTGTTTTCTCTTTCTGTCTCCCTATTGTATCTTGTGACATTTGTCCTGTCTTGCCCCTTCCTCTCCCCATGGGGGACTGTGTCTGTCATGTGTGACCTCCCACCCTCCTTGCACATCCTATCCTGGTATGCTGGCAGAGTACAACGCCAGGCTCAGGGACCTCAACAAGAGCACCAAAGCCCCCCGTCCTCCTCTGAACCAGCAACGGTCCTTCTCCTCCGGTTCGTTCATTCCACTTCCCTCTTTCCTTGTTGTTCCTCCTTCTCCTTCCCTCCCTCCTTCTTTCTCCTCTCCTCTTCTCTTCTCTTCTCTTCTCTTCTCTTCTCTTCTCTTCTCTTCTCTTCTCTTCTCTTCTCTTCTC
>JANHFX010018200.1:0-13273 GCA_027560015.1 Chloroceryle amazona | reverse complement strand
ACTCCCTCTCTGTCTGGGTTCATTTCCTGCCATTTTGGTGAGCTCACTGGGAGCCCAACTGGGTGCCGAGGACATCACAAGGGGACAGAGGGGGCCTGGGGAGCCACCGCTTGCAGTCTTAGCAGCAGCAAGCTGCCAAGGTGGCTCAGCTGCCTCCAGAAACCTCCCACCATTCAGAAACAACAGAAAAACAGCAAATGTCTTATGGTGACTGCCATCACTGTCACATTTTTGTTAGAAATTAATGATTTATGTTTTTTTCCCCCTAAGTGGGGCTGTTTCAGAAATTAAAGAATTACAGGAGTTTAGAAGTGGCAGAGGTCTCTGATCATCCTCCTGGTTCATTCCTTTCCAACACAGGAATGGAAATAATAATAATGCTGTGTCATTATCTTCCCAGATGCCTTAGTTTTTAGTAGGATGCTTTACCTTGAATTTGTGGGCTTTCCAAGAAAGACAATGCTGAAGAAAACATACTATGACTGTGGAAGAAGGCAACATACCTTTTTGAACAGATGGATTAAAATAAGACCCATTAGGACTCCTTAATGAATTGCATTTATGTAAATATATTACTGGTCAGAGTCATAACAGCCAAAGTACAAATGTCCATCCAGTTTCTCAGTTTCGGATGACTCTTTCCAGACTGAATTTTTAATTGTGTATGTTATCTTAAAAAAAATGAATAATAATCAGACCTTGTTATCCAAGTTGTCTGGACAAAACTAATAATAGGCTTGCTTTTGGTTTAATGTAGAGTTTTTGAGATGTATAGAATAATGATAGAGAATTTAGGATTAGAAGCAAGTTTGGTCTCAGAATCTGACATCCTCCATAATGTGGGCTGTAGTATTTGAGATTACAAACTGCTTAGTTAAAGTTTATTTTCCAGAAAAAAAAAAGTCATTATGGAGATTTCAAGAAATGGCAAATATGCCCTCTGCTATCAGTTCTTCTGGTGTAATTACTGATCACTTCCTGGTTAAATGTTTGAACTTGAGTTTTCATTTCAATTCATGAGTTTTCCAACATGACATTTCTGGTTCTTTCCCTTCTTAGTTTAGTATTTGAATCCCCTGGATTAAGTCATTAATTTACCCATGTCTCTTTCCTGTTAGGTAAATAAGAAACACTGGGGCCTTACAGGATTGACACTAGTAGGGGCAGAGTAGTTAAAAAAGCTAAATGCGTTCTCTGTGATCACGTTCCTTGTGCTTTGTAAGAGAAGTAGCCACAGCCTTGGACATACCTTAACATGAGAAATACAATGACAGTTGGCGATGGGCTTGCTCAGACATACCTCTGCTGTGTTTGAAGGTAATGGCAGCAACCCCGCTCTCTCCTTGATGCTCCTTCCCTTCAATTACATTCAAGTACGGTGCTTCTCCCTCTGAGGTCCTCTCCCTGGAAGCTCAGGACACTGAGAGCTTCCAGGATAAATCAGCCTGCACTTTTTAGTGTCACTTCTTACCGCATTCATTTCAAGTTATGAAAAATGGCCAATTTTTCATCAAGGAGGTGAATAATTTTTAGTAGAAATGCATCAGTTGCCCAGCTACTGTGAACTACTGCGTACTTCTCTTTGGCTGCTCACACCACCCAGGTGAGGAGCAGGCCTGTGTTGGACAAGCAACATCCCAGACTTGCTGGTCCAAGTTGGCTCTTTTCCAGTGAAGTGGCTGCTCTGATTCCAGACACAAGGTGGAATCATGGATTTCACCAGCAGCCTAATCTCATCTCAGACTGTGCCGTCGCCATTTGAAAACTAATACTGGAAGTCAGACTTCTGTTTTTTATTATTCACTTTCAGCCAGATCAGTTTGCACAGCATAAGGAACAGTGCAGAAAATACGACAAGGAGAGAAGAGTATGAAAGTATGGTGCTGTCCCTCAGACTGTTGGTGAAAGCCCTGCCCTCTGTGACTCTTTCCATGAAGGTGAAAACCAAAGTAAATTGCAATGACTAATGACCTTCTGTCCCCTCTGTTAGTGCCTCCAGCTGCGTGGTTGTGCCTCCTGTTTGCAACCAATGCTGACACTCGCCATGTCCCCAGTGAGCCAGACCATCTCCCAGCACTGGCAGAAACCCTGTGTGATTTTTCCCCTGAATTGCTTTACAGAGTCAGCCAGATGTGTAGCAGAAAAGGAGGCAGGGTTATGTACCCAAAAGCAGGATTTGCAGCCACACCAGTTTAAACTGCCTTTAATTGTCTTGAAGCCACGGCTGCTATCTCATCTAGCAAATAAAATGCTCTTTAAGAAGGTCAGTCCAGGCAGTAGATTGAAAAAAAAAGAAAGTGAGAAAAGTGAGCCTGCATGGCTGTTTGTATCGTGGTCAGCTCTGGAAGTCCACAAGCACTGTCTTTCCCTCACCTTGAACTTTGGGAACTGTCTAACAAAGCATAGAGCCACCCATCTATGAGTCAGTTGCTGAGATGCTCCTCTGGCACAGCCTGCAGGAGCTGCCGAGCCCCTAGGACTCGGTGCTGATGGAGTTGGGTGCTGCTGGATGGAGGCTCCTCCTGGCAGCTCTTGGTTGAACCCAGCCTTGACCTTTCTGTGTCTCCCTGCAGTTGGGTGCCCAAGACATTCACTGCTGCTTCACAGGGATGCTCTGAAACAGTTTAAAGTCTGTGAAGTGCTTAGGAATGTTTTAGTAAAAATTTAGTTAGGCAAGTAGAAAGAGTGACGACTCAGGGATTTTTTTTCAATGGCACTGTTTTGCAACTGTGTGTGAGCCCTAGAGAGGAAAATGAGCTAGAGAAATTGGGAGTTGTAAAGGGGACATTTTTGCTTCATTTGGTTTGTGTCAGTTCCCATTCCTCTTGGAAGAGTCGCTTATACTATCATGCTGTCAGGAAGAATCTGTGGGCACGTACATGTGCACACAAGAGATACAGTTACATGAACCATCTTGAGGGATCATGTCTTAGTGAGCAATGCTCCAGTTTGTGTGGCTTTTTCAGATGCTGGAGAAGAGGAAATATTTTATTTTATAAAATACACTGACCTATCTATTTATAAATTTACAAATGTGTATAATATATACATATTATATAAATTATATTACATACATTTTTAGATTATGAAGGCATAAACATAAAACTCATGTATCTTTTATACAACTAACATAAGTGAAAATCTCATCTTTTTATTTTTTGAGTAATTTCCAGATTTTAAGTTGATGGTGTGGTTTGAGCAATTCTGAACTTTAAAACCACTCACTCTATTACAGCTTTTTGTATAAGTAGACCTGTGAGGGTCTTACCATCAGGGGCCACTAATACAAGTCCCCATTTTAGAAATGGGCAAACTAGGGAACAGAGGTGGTTCAGTGTCATCCCAGAAAGTAGCTGCAGAGGTCAAGCATGAATCCAAGTCTCCTAAGTCTCCTAGCTGTTTACTGGACATCTTTCAGCAGTTTCTCAGTTTTCTATTTCGTATTCCTCAGTACAGAAGCAAATTTATTTTGCTGATCTTTTGCTGATTTTATGCAGAGTTGAATGTACTCTGCAGGGTTTGTTGAAGGAGTTTTAGAAGAAAACAACCATCCACATCTGCTATGAACTTTCCCATGCAGAAATGTAACTTGAATTTTTGTACACGTCTTTTATAGTCGTATATGCCAGTCAATTCGAGGTCTCACTGCATTTTTACTTACTTGTTCCTCACATATGTGACAGTGGGCAGATATTCATTTAAAATGTAAGGTTATAGCTGTCATGATTTAAAAAGTACCATTAACTAACGTGGAATCATTTAGATTGGAAAAGACCTTTAAGATCATCAAGTCCAACCATTAACTGAGTACTGCCAAGTCCACCACTAAATCATGTCACGAAGCACCACATCTACATATCTTTTAAATACCTCTAGGGATGGTGACTCAACTACTTCCTTGGTGATGCTGTTCCACTGCTTGACAGTGCTTTCAGTGAAGAATTTTTTTCTAATATCTAATCTAAACCTCCCCTGTTGCAACGTGAGGCCATTTCTTCTTGTCCTATGGATCCTTACTTGGGAGAAGAGACTGGCACCCACCTTGCTACCACCTCCTTTCAGGTAGTTATAAAGAATTATAAGGTCTCCTCTGAGCTATGGCTAGACTTATATTGTATACCCAATATATATACACAGTATGTTCTGTTTATAGTGATGTAAGGCACTTTACATCATCAAATTTAAATAAGTTGTCTCATTTCACATTTTTATAGTGAGGGAAATGCACTTACAGTAGAAGACAAGAACATTTAAATTTCTGCATCAGTTTTTTGCTGGGTGGAACCAGAACACTCGAGGAGGTAAGAACTGGACTGAAAAACAGAAAGTAAAAAATGCAGTGGAGATATTGTATAGATGCAATGAGACAGGGAACTGCATGGAACCCTTATAA
Organism: Chloroceryle amazona; assembly: GCA_027560015.1. Classification (NCBI taxonomy): domain Eukaryota; kingdom Metazoa; phylum Chordata; class Aves; order Coraciiformes; family Cerylidae; genus Chloroceryle; species Chloroceryle amazona. The sequence continues at coordinate 8,880 of JANHFX010018200.1, read as the reverse complement.
AGCAGGGTAGCAACGTTAATAGTTTGATAAAGTAGTTTGCTCTACAGCTCAGAGTTTTTCCAGCAGCAACTGAAGAGCAGCAGATGATGAGTAAATTCAGGCATATATAAGAATGTGAAGTCTTACAGTTTGCTTTCTGATGGACAAATTTTGCTTCTAGAGATGAAGAAACTACCTCCATCCCATTCCAATGGCCTGTGAAACTCCAAATATGGAACTTGGGAAATTAAACAGCAAGTCCCCAAAACAATCTCAGTGTAGTGCTCCAGATACAAGCTTAGGTCTGTGAAACTAAAGGGTTTGGGTCTGGTCTATTGAGAAAAGAGCTAATGGTGCAAATTGAGAATGAGATTGTTTTCAGAGGGGGAAAAAAAAAAAAAAAGATTCCCTTTGAGGTCACTAAAGTGTAAAAATTTCCTATAAAAGTCTCCCAAGTTAGTTCTACTCATGTGTAGTACCAGCTTTTCCTCTCATATCTAAGAGCTTCCTGGGAACCCACCAGTGATAACTGGATAACCTAGGGACCAGAAGGATCATCTCTTAGTCTGCAATACCCACAGCACTTCCAGCTTACTAGAAAAGCTTGAAGAAATATAGGGAGTCACATCTAGGGAGGGAAAAGAGGTTTCTCAAAGCGACATTTGCTTCAGTCAGTGTGTTGGTCTGCAGAATCCATTTCACTTTATTCAGAAATTCTGACAATGACAAGGTATGAATTTGTGTTTCTCTGGGTATATATTTCACAGCTTTTATGTCCTCTTATTGTGCAGACATCTCCCCTAAGCCCTCTTGGGAGGACTGTTACAGCTCCATGACTTTTTGTTTTGAGTCCCATGCTAGTTGACTAATCTAGCGGATAGTGATAACTGAAGATTGAGATAGAGATAATTCCTCTGCACCCCAGAGAGCAGCAAGGGAGCTAATTATCCATTGATTGTGTGTCCATTGAGGAAATCCCCAGATAAGGAGTCGTAGGTGTATTTTGCTGGTTTTGCACTACTTGAGTGATGCACTGGGAACAGAGGACAAAAAAAATAAATTCAGCCCTAATTACTCATGATGAACCTGTGGCCTTCGTGAAATATGCTCAAACCAGAGAGCAAACACAGCACTGAGTGAGTCTTCTTCCAGACTTGTTTTAAGACTGTACCATTAGAGGCTGTTCTCTCTGAAGCAACTGATGACAACCTCTTGTGTCTCTGTGCTTAAGGAGCAGTCCTGCTTGGAGGTCCTTCAACAGGACTGTGCCAGTGTTTTTTCCTTCCTATTACAAGACTATCTGAAGATCTTGGACCTGTTCCACATTTAAGCTCCAAGTATCTTTGTTGTCTATCTGACCTTGCAATATAATAGGTTGGAAACTTTTACTGCCTAGCTTTTTATAAGGCTTGTTTCACAATCTGGGCAATGTAGATTTCTCTGCTTCCCATTTCCACTTCTGTAATGTTTGTTATATATAATTTTATGTCTGGTTTGGTGTTCATTTCTGAAGCTCCTGCCTATATTTAATGCAGTTCTTCATCTTATCTGCAATTGTTATCTTCACTGTCAATTGGCTCATCTCTTTTTATTAGTAATAGATCCAGTTGGTTCATATGCTTCCATAAGCTCTAGATTGGTAATGTCTTGTCTTGCCAGCAAACAGAGATTTTAAGGCTGTGATAACCTATATGCTTGCCTGACCGATATGAAAATAATGTTTTAAATGTTGCTTATGAAAACTGGGGTTTGCACAGCTTCAGTAGCTTTCATGTACTGTAGTTGACTGTCCTCAGTGAAGTGACAAGTAGAACTGACAGTGTTGCAAGCCCACAGTTTCCATCTGATCATAACTAATTGAACACAAAAAATCCTCAGCATTTTCCCTCAGTTACCTCTGTGTAGATACCACTGTCAGAACAGTTTTCATTAAATTATTCCACACTTTCTCTGCTCCATTTTAACCTCTGATTATACCTTATTTCCTCTTACTAATATTTTTCTTCTGCTGACCTTGCACTATGCATAAACATTCTTCATAAGGAAATCAGTGAGATATTTGTAGTTAATTTTTTATGTCTTGGCTTTTGTACCCAGTACATAATGATCCAGTTACATCTCAACTTGTGTACTGTAACTGCAGCTTTCCACTTCTTCTCTCTACTGACAACAAAGCAAGTTTTATTTTCTAATAAAGTACCTCCTTTTATCCTTAACTCTCTACAGATGCTTCCCTCCTTCTTCCTTTTTAATTCTAGTCTCTCTACTTCCAAGGATCTGCTGCCTAGGATCCTTGTGCCTGTCTCCCTCTGTGCCATTTTCTGCTCTGAGATGGAAGGCGACAGTTAGCCACATCTGCCCCCCTCCCATTCCAGAGCACCGCAGTAGAAAGACGCCAGTTTGCCTGAAAGGGGCTCTTGGCCATCCTTGTAACTAGTTTTCAAACAAGTGTTTTGAAAACTAGTTAGGCAGTTTTCCCAGTGTAGACAGGCTCATAGAGGAACCATTAATTACTCAGCACAGGCTTAACCATGGGCAGAAAAAGGGGGCTTTTGTCCGATTGTCAAACCCTAACCATTATTTGTACGTGTTGGCTTTGTATTTAATAGGATTACATGACTTCTTCGCTCTATATGGCAAAATGGATGGTTCCTTTCAGTAATAAAACAAAGCCAATAACCTGAAAGGAACCATGGCTCAAAAGCACAAACTTGACCTTTGATTGACCTTGACATTTACAGACTAAAAAGAACTTTTCTTTGAACAGACAGAAGAAGTCAGGGAGCCAGCAAGAACCAGGAGAAAATGGTTTTGTTGCTTTCTGATTACTTTGTTTAAACCAACATACTACATGGTTTACAATACTTCATTACAATGTATTAGGGCCTGGAGGTGATTTAGTGTCTGTTTATAACTGAGACTAATCTTGAAATAAACAAATGGATGTTTGGAAAATAGATGAAGCTGTTCTGCTGGAGACAGCATTAAATGCATCTCTGAAGAGTAAATCATGGCTGTACAGCACTTAATGCTTTTTATTTCTACCTTCAGTTGTATTTCAGTAGTTTTATCTAACAAAATTAATCATGGTGCAGTAAAAAAATTCTGATTGGTCAGGACTGTCTAGAAGCCATATATTCTATAAAAAATTCACATTTTAAAAACTGTTTAGCCCTTTAAAATCAGGGAAAAAGATAAACTAGAAAATGCTGTAGCATTATACTAGGCACCATGGTGATCTAAATTAAATCTGTTACAACCTGTTCTAATTTAAAATTGCTCCGTTGTGCGAATGAAGGGTGAAAGAAGAAGAGTTAGTTCACTTGTTCAAAGCATTTTCATATACCCAGATAAATCTTTCATCTACAACTTGTGGGCTGTACATTCCCAATTCTTCTGTGCATCCCCAGTATAACTGCACAAAAATGTAGTTTCAGATGGAGCTGAGAAGTCTTCCTCCTGGAGTCTGGTATCAGTTCTCGTCTCTATCAGCTGAGAACAAGCAACACCGTTGAGCGTCACCATTTCAGTGACACCCAAAAGCTCCTCTGTAGTGACAGAGACAGGAACCTTTTTAGAGGAGGTTGCTCCAGTTTCTTCTTCCAAAGGACAACTACAGCTGTGTTTGTCCTGCCATCCACCTCTGCAGGTGACTCTTCAGCTGATCCTCCTTGTCTCTCTCTCCTAGACCCAAGGCTCTACCCATGTCCCACAGGGATTTCACAGCAGATATCTAACACCTTTTAACACCTGACTCATTCAAAAAACGTCTTGAATTTTCCTAAGTACCAGTCACTAAGCAGTTAAAGCCTGATTCGAGAGAAGAAAAAAACCTGAAGTGAATGGCTGCTCCAGTCCCACCACCCACACCCTTCCGGCTGCAGATTGGAGTGAGTGGGAGCTGGAGAGGGCTTGGAGTGGAAGCAGAAGCAGAGGACTTCTGCACTGCCGCGCCTGTGCGGCCTATTGCCACCTAGTGCTGTGAATATGGAAAAGCAACACTTCCATCTGCTCAAGACCGAGACTCCTGCAAAGGCAGAGACCAAAGTGGTCACGACTCAGGAGGTCCTCTTCTTTTGTAGCAGCACTACCTACTCCACCGTATACTACACCCATTAGAACGGTTAGGTCTCTGAACTTTGACAATGCACTTTCTCGCGCTGCAGTTGATCTTAAATGCCATGACTGCTCTTTCTTAATGCAGGGGGGTTAAGGCTTGTCCTACTGCAATATAGCATCCACAATCACACTTCATATGGGTGGCTACATTTCAGTGTAAGCGTCTTCCTATCACTTTGTTTTCCACACAAACACTAGTGGCAGAAGTCTCAAGCATAATTAGCTTTGATCAAGCTTGAAAAAATAGTCAACCACACGAAAGAAAGGCCTGCTAAGGGGTAGGTTGCAACATAAGCCTGTGTGTTCATCAGCTTCAGTGAATAAGCTGGGGGGAAGGGCATTAGCTACAGCAAAAAGTTCAAGTGGTGCTTGCACCTTCCTAAGTGTCAAAGCTGACCAGCCATGAGCCACAAACATAGGCTTTCTTGATACCAGCTCACAGACCAGTTTTTATTGTCTGCTACGTCTAAATATACATTACCAGTGTTCTGAATTTACAGTGAAAACGAATGAGATCAGGCACATTTTTGTGCGTGCCTTTTTTTCCTTTGCTCCTGCGTTTTTCCGCCCTGTACAACTCATTACTGACTATTATCTTTGCTCCCATTAAATCTGTTTTAGAGGTTGGCATTTTAATTTACCAGCTCGAGCTCAAGACTGTTGACACGTTACACTGCAGAAAGCAGCAAAATTATCATGGACTGAGTTTGCACTGTATTTTTTTCTAAGATGCTGCGTGATGAGAATAAATCATGTTGTTACTCTGAAAACGACCTGCTAATGAAGATACACACCCACTTGCCCTGTCCTGTTACTGGGTGTTAAATGAGAACTCTTCCTCTGTCTTTTTTCTTCATTTCCACTGTGGAAGAAGCTTTCTAATTCTGCACATCGGTTTGCTTAGCAATATTGCTGTTGCCTAATGCAATAAAGATCAGTTATGTAACTGCCTTTGCTAGACTTGCAGAGAGCATTCACCACACGGGAAGATGGCCACAATATCTTTTTGCTTTCCATTTTGTCTCCTGTGTTCACTGCAGCTATGCAATATGCTCTGCTTTCAGTACCTTTTTTAAATCATCTTTTTTCTGACATCTTGTTTAGAATATTATACACCTATAATCTAAGATCATGCAAAGACAAAGCAGGAAATAGTAATAAGCTTATTCTGATTTATTGTTAAAAGGGCTGGTATTACAGCACTAGTGCCACCAAGGAACAAAGAATCACCTACAGTTTGTCAGATAGTATTTTTATTACTCTAATTCTGAACCAAATTCCTAAAATAACCTGTGTTTGCAGATTACGATGTGCTCTTTTGTTCTGAATAATGTCTTGCTTAGTGAACTATGTCTTACCAATCCACCAAGTGCTGGTGTCATTGTTCACCTCATTCACAATTCATCTTTTAATTAACATTATCACAGGCAAAATTCTATTTTGGTCAGCATAATTTGTCATTGGAATTGGCAGTACAGAAATAAAAGAATTACCATCTGAATTTATCTGAAGACAATGTAGGAGATTGTGACTACAAACCTACCTCATCCGGCACTGAAGGGGAAGGGAGAGAAACCATGTAAATGATAATGGCTTTAAAAATTATATTTGCAGTGTAAAAATCACTACTTTGGTCATTCAGTATCTGCTAAGCAAACTGCTTTATCAAAATTACTGTTGTTGAAAATATAAACCTGAATCCTACACTTAGACACATGCTTTATTTAGTGGAAAGGGTTGCTGACTTAGGGAAGATTAAAGAGATACAAATGTCTTTGCAAGGTGATGGCCTTAGCATGGGTAAATAATGCCACCTTAATGCATCAAAATGCTGATCATTTGCTTTAATAATCAAACTTTGAAAATAAGTTACAATTACAGCATTGTTTTAGAGAGCAGACGAGGAAATAAATGCTTTTAGAACGTTTTTCAACTGTACCAGGAGATGAACTTTTCCCAGAGAACGGAAACATTTTTTAGTCCTTCTCACAAACCTGTCTCTCTTAAAGTTTACCAGGAAAATCCATCAGTGTGGGGACAGTTAAACAGTATTTTCTTTTCCTGAGTCTATAAAGAAGACATCTATGCCTGCAGTCTAGACATGCAATATTTTTCTGTTTACATTCAAATTAATACAGTAATACTGACTGCATTTAAGGTACAGTGAACATGTGAGAAAACCATCCACTGAAAAATTCCTTCTATCATCCTTTTACCTTATAATTTCATCCGTTCCTAGTTGTAAATGCAACAGGCCCTGAAGATGATCACATTCAAGCAGTATTCAGCCAAGATGACAGTAATTTCTGTAAGCACCCCTTTGGAGAGTGCTCTACTGGAGGCCCTTTCTCTTTCAAAATAGCTGGGCTTCACCTTGGTTGCCACTGGTGATTTCTGTTGGACCTGCATTGAGAGGCAGTCTTGTAGTGTGAAAGATCCTGTTCCACTAGTAGCTTCTGAAACAGTTTTTAGAAAGGAAACATCAGTCTCTAGTGTCATAATTAGTATTTGCCCAATTATGGGCAAATGCTAAGACAAAACCATTGTGGTTTTAATGGATGCAGAATTTATTAAAAATACTGCAACCTAATCAACTTACTACCATTTAGTTTTTGGTTTCTTTTATTAATGGCAGAGGTCAAACAGACAAGTCGGGAGGTGATACCTGCATTTTTCATAACCATAGTCTGTAGCATTCTGTGGGCTATCTTGTATGTTGACAGCAAGGTGAGACCCAGAAACCTATCAGCTAGAGCAGGGAAATGCTGCGAAGGTTTGCTATTAATCTTGGTGAAACTTTAAATTCTCTAGATTTCTCTTCTTCAATTTCTATCTGATAATAGAGCTTGGAAGAGTTAGGCTTTCTGGCAGAAGATAAAGGCAGTCTCCTCAACCTTAATTATTGTTCCTGAAATTGAATAATATCTTTGCTTATGAAGTTAATGGCACAGGCTAAAAGTGATGGAAAATGATACCAAAAATTATAAAAAATGATACCCAGGAATTCATTATGTTCATAGTGAAATAATGGCTTTGCAGTCTAATTTCTGCTTGGTTTGCCCACTTTTCTAGGTAAAATAAGATGCCTTTCACTTTACTAAACCCCAGGATTTTTCTAACATTTTCTACATGCAGCGCAGAAGGAGAGACGATTAAATCATACATCTTTCTTTCACCCTCTGCCTTATTCCAAAGAAGTGTCATGTTCCATATTCCTTAGGCATCAACAGCGCATGAATGAGAAACAGCGTGGGCTTTACTGATCTTCTAAAGAATATGTAATTATTTTCTATGTTCTAAGAATGACTACTCAAAAAGTGGCAACTGATATAAAAATACATTAAAAAGATGTACCCTGCATATAGTAAGCATATAATCAGACAAAAGGAATTTACACTTATTAGTATATTAGAATGTGAAATTAATATTTTAAAGGATTCTTTTACCATTCCATGATCCCCTCAATAGCACTGGCTAAACACATTTTTTCCAGTTCTTGAGATCAGTCTTTTCAGATGACTATGTTCCCTCCATCTCAAAATTCCCCAGAACTCCCAAACATGTAAGTAAATGTGATGATTTATAAACCCTTGAGGTTTCAGAAAAAAAAACATGCTTATATAGTATGACTAATATGTGAGCGTGCGCTGCTGCCCCCTGATGCAGGGAACGTTAAATATCTTTGAGAGTAGCCAGGCAATGTCCCACAGTCCACCTTCTTTCTTATATTAATATATGGCCATAGATATATTTGTTACTGCTTGGACAGATATAATATAATGTACAATATAAATTGTACATATAATGTACAATATAAATTACTAGTTAAGGAGAGAATGAGAAGGAAGGAGACCAAAAAAAAAAAAGGAAAAAAACAACTCTGCATACCCGCTGTAAGAATGTTTAAAAATTAAGGGATATAAGGAATATAACTGGAATTCACTTTTAACGCACAGTTTTGTCATGAGTTAGTGCTGTTTGGCAAAGGGAACACTTATGGCACCTTCAGCTAGTACTTCAGGCAATTATAACTTGCTTTGTCTTCCCTGTTTATTCCCTTCCCATACATCATCTAGATTTGGGAACATAAATTGTCCAGAGCAGAGATTTCCTCAGCTGGATTTGCTGGAGCGGGCTCCAGCAGAGTGGCTCATTATCTCTATGAAGGACAACAGAGCGCATGAGGCAGCAGTAATAATATTCAGCTTGTGCATGGCGCTTAGACACACAGAAACCCCCCCAGCAAGCAAAGGAAGGTGCAGTGCAAAGCACTCAGCATGGCGGGCACGGCCACGCAGGTGAATACAGCCGTACACACCAAGTGAGACATGTCTGCTCGGTTCTTTGGCCTGGCTGTAATTACAACACCGTGGCTCCAACACACAGACGAGCCCGCGGGTACCACACTGGTACAACAGGTTTTTTGTTGAGCCTTTATTCACTGAAATGAAACAGGGTGACAGAGGAAGGTTGTTGGCTGGTTTTGATGGTGGGGACTCCTCTGCTCTACCGGAGTGAGCAACACTGGGCTTCAACGCTACCACTCGGGTGGCGCGCGGCCCCTGTGGGGGCAAGGGAAGGGCCGCAGCCAGCAGCAGTTACAGTTTCTGCTGTTTAATTATCTATTTCTGCTATTTCTGCTAATTTAGTAACGTTTGTCTTAAAGCCGTAGTTGAGGGAATCACATTATTTACTGTTTTGTTTTTTTTTTCTTTTCACCCAAGCTGGGCGTCGGGCGCGGGCCGGCCCTCCTGGGAAGCCCTCGCCGTCCCTGAGCCACGC
>JANHFX010018197.1:75437-110159 GCA_027560015.1 Chloroceryle amazona | reverse complement strand
GAAAACGTGATTTAAAAGAAGTTGTTCGAGGCGGAGCGGAGCCGTCGGCCGTGCCCGAGCCCGCTCCCATCTGTTGCTGCGCTTCGCCAGCGCCCAGCATCCGACGGGCGGTGGCAGAGCCCCCGCGGATTGCCGCGGTAGTTCACAGCTGGCTTCTGAACGTAACGCTTCGCGTTTCGAAACGAGGGCATTCCCCCCAAAAACGCCCCTTGAAAAGTCCCGTTCGGCCCCAAGTTCTGCAGAGCTCTTGAAAAACAACTCCGCTAACTCCAGAACAGTCCCACAGCGGTTCCATTCGGAACGGCTCTTTAAGACATGGCGAAGAGCTTTATAAAAGGCACTCGGAAATACCTGAGCTAAATAAGTGAATGGAAGCCATTCATGTAATGGTCCTGGTCTGGAGAAGAGGAAAGGACAGACACAACAAGGAATTAGATACCTTGTTTATAAAATAGGTGAGTGACAGCATTTTCGTCTCTGTTTGTAGCGACCCTTTGACTCTAACCAGCGGGACCCTGACCCGCTCAGGCAGGTGAAGGCTCAGCTGCCTGAGATTCTCGCTCACAGGAGTGTTCCGCGGGTGACAGAAGGCAAATATCGCTGCTGAAAAGATGCAGATTGTTTAGCAATTCAGCTTAAGCTTTACTACAGGAATGTCACACGTTGTCAATGATCTCAGTGGAAAAAGTTCTCACTCTGGGCTCAGTGGCAGCTTTCCTTATTGCGATTTTAATCGTACTTAGGCATCTTTTTTTGCAATTTACTTTTCTTTGTAATAAACGAAGATTAGCATCTACTCTACTGACTGAAAGGAGTACGTTTGGACTTACCTCACAGTAACAAATCTCTCGCACAAACCGGGATGACAGCCGTTTAGCCCAGTCGCGTACGCAGAGCGCTAGGTAGAACTGAAGCCAAAAGAAAATTCCCACCAAGGCCGGTGTTCTTACCACGGGTGTTCTCCATCCCACAAAGCCAATCCATCACGGCCCGTTCCCTTCGCCGTCACCCCGAGCAGGAATTCCATCTCCCAGAGGCCGGGCCTGTATTAGTGAGAGGAAAAGTGTGTTCCAGCACAAATTAAACATTCACATTCAGCTAAGATTGCTATGTATTTATTGCTTTACACCTCTTAGTCGGCCAAACAAAGCCGAGACTCACCCCAGGAGAGAATTTGATCCTCATTCAGGTGACCGAGGAGAAGCAAAGCGGCACAAAGATGCCGTAAAAGCCCCAAACTGGTAAGAAGCAGAGCTGACAAAGTAGCCAAACTGCCCTAGCCTAGAAATTGCTTGCTGCAGCCTGGCATCCAGAGCCAGGGGAGTGCTTTGGACTGTATTACTCCCCTTCCTTTTGGCAGCGAGCCTTATAAAGAGGCGACACAACCTGATCCTTGTACATCTGTCAAGCGATACGCATTAGATGACCAAAACCACACATCCTTCTGCATTCACACGGCAAGAACGCGGCAGCACCAGCCACCCGTCCTCTCACGGAACGCCACCCAGGGTACGCCAAGCCCGCTGATGAAGTAGCCGTTGTATTTTGGGAATGAGAGAACATCCTCTATCAGGAAAAAATGTTTTTTCTTGTTGTAGAAATATTTTGAAGCTGAGAATCCCATTATTATTCAGCCCAGAGAAAGCTAATGATACTGTGCTGAACTAGACACTGCAGAATTCCTGCTTCTTCCATATGCTGCTTACCCTCCAAATGGTATTTCCAGTTGTCAGCATTCCTCTTCTGGATCTTCCTAGTAGAGATGACTTATTATGCTTGGTTTTCTCATGAAAATGTGGGGTCTAGCACATGATTCAGATCCATTTTCACAGGGAGAAATGTTAATATACTCACACTCTGTTGCTTTGGCCATTTTTCAGGATTTTTTATGAATGTTAACTACTCTTTACATTAAAAATCTTTCAGTATAATTAAATTCCCTCTACTGGGTCAGTGTTGTGAAGTCGAAGGGATGCTGCTCGCATTTGTGACAGGCTACCACTCAAACATTTTGACCACATCCCCGTATCGCAAAGCGCATTTTGTTTTTAAGCTGAACAAAAGATAGCATCTCTAACTAGTCTGCTGGTTACGTGACTTTATGCTATGAGCAGAGATCACAGACAAGAGAAATCTTTCTAACCATCCAGATCACAGTACCAGACTAGGAAAGTTCCCTGGCTGTCTTCTGGCAGGAGCATTACTTCAACCAGAGATTGTTCCACTTAGAGATATCACAGACAAGTGACACTTGCTCAGGCATAATTGCCCTAGATGGTATGTGGTGGAACGTGTTTCCCAACCCTGGGTATTCGAGTTTTATTCCTTGTTTTCTTTCACATCTTTAAAAGAAAATTGATCAATGAACACAAACTGTAACATTGGGGGTTTCTATTTTAAGGATTTTTCTGTAGCGGCAGATACAGGAACTTCTTAACTAATTCTGCCAAGATATTAACTTGCAAGCTGCAATTCCAAAGCTCAGACACAGAAAGAAGTTTCCAGGCTCCTGGAGATCAGCTGGGTCATGCTCTGCCTTCACCATCCAGAGCGCCCCGGGAAGGAGCCAGTTGCCTGCCCTTACAAAATGAGCCCAAACAGCGACAGGCAAGCTTATTCCCTTCTAGAACAACGTACCCAGAGCTTACAGTAATGATCAAACCAGTTCTTCCAGGAGGATGGCTCAGCAGTTTCGTAGACTATGTTTCCACCAGCAGGTGTTGCTTATGCTTCAAACTAAACATGGAGGAAGAAACAAAAATGTCAGGAGGCTGAAGGAAAGCTAGAACGTCAGGCAGTTGCTTGGCTTTATTTTGTCTTCAAGTTTGACCACCCTGCTGTACTTTCAAGTACCTCCGATGTGTGAGAAGAAGATGAGGAATACAACTGGCTTGAGCACTCGAGTCAGACAGGGCTCTCCCAACTCTGGCTGGGGAGAGCTTGGCCCTTCTTACACCAGGAGCGGAACTGGAGTTCAGCCAAGTTTTGTCAGTGTCAAAAAGGAGCCCTGTTCGACATTCCATGTCAAAGGCAACTCATTCTAGACATGATGTTGATTCACCAGCACAAATTCCAGCTTTCACAGCGTAAGGAATGACTGTCCTGTGTCTAATGCCATCAAGTGTCATTTTTACTCTTTCAGAGGCGTTTTCAGTGGTCTTACCATCTACTTTTTATGAAGTTGCATTCATTTCTTAAGCGTCTTTTAATTCATCCAGTAACTACATTATTTTGTTCAAGTGTTTCTAAATAAGGACTCATGATGATTTGGGTTTTAAACCAAAAAAACCCACCTTTATTTCCCCAAATTGAAGCTGTAAGAGGAAAATAAATAAATAAATAAATAATAAAAAACCTAACAGAAAACCCAAACTAGTTCACTGGGATAAAAAAAAATAACAGCAACTAATTTTAACATACAAAATAATTCAAAAATTTCGCACATTCAATCCGTACAATTTTTAAGTCCATACCTTTTTTTTTTCCCACCTTTTTTTTTGCAAAAACACAGCAAATCTACAGATTGTCTGCAAACTAACATTTTCATTTGAACTGTGTTAAGATACAGGAATGGCTGCATTAGTAACTTTATTTATTCCTACTAAAGATAAAAAGCTACCTGAGTTTTAAAACAAGATATTGATTTTTCTGAAGGGACGCGTACTTCTAAGAAGAAAATAAATACGTAAGTAAAAGATTTATCTGTAGAGAAGTTGCTCATGAGGCCCATAGTTTAAGTCCTGCCAGTGATTAGTCTTTGAATCAGTCATCCTTGCTCACCATCATTACCAACAAACACTGCAAGATAGATCCTTGTACTCTGTTTCCAACCATCCCTATCTATGGTGATACAGAAACTGTATTTTTAATCAAAATTAATAAACCAGACTATTTTATGGTGCATAACAAGCAAGGCAAACAGCCCGGATGACTCCAAAGCTTCTCAGCTGATGCTGCCTGGGATTTTTCTAGCGCTACCATTCGTCGGTATCTCAGCATCATCCTCTGAGGATCCGCAGCAGCAGGGATAGTCTGCTGGGACTGCCCAGGGTTTCTGTTTCTTTTCCTTTTCCAGGATGAAGAAAAGACCAAATGTAGACTGCTGCCAGATGTGATGCTAGACCCCACAGCAGTTATACTGCAGGGATTTTGCAAATGCCTTTCACAAATAAATAGCTTCAGTTGACTAAATCTGTTGATGTCACTGGGACCACTTAGACGAACGAGCTTCTCACAAGGCACAACTGTTTCAGGGTCAGGACTGGAGGGGAGTGTGTGTGTCAGAAAAGCACATACCCGGCAGAGGTCAATGTTCCAACATATCTCTTGAGAGTTACACATGTGAAAGTTCCCTGAAAATTATTTTATTTGCTCCTAGGAATACTATACTAACGGTGCCTATTAAGGAACAGTTTGAGGAAAGATTAATGACCTGGAAAGCCAATTTGGGGAAGTTTTCCCAACCTACATGATAACATTGAAAGAAATCTGCAAATTGTGGTAGAGGACTTAAATTAACTGAAGGTCATATCATTAGGAAAGTGAAAAGAGAAAAAGTTCAAGGTAATAAGTGAGTCACAATGACAAGCATGAGACATTTAAGCTTACTCTGGTGAAGCAGACAGAAAGCTGTACGTGGAGTTAAAAGAAAGTGCTCCTATGTTTTTATCAAAAAACAGACCAATTATCTTAGTAGCTCCTTGTTCTGCAGGTTGTGAAAGATAGAAGAGAGGCAGGAAAGGAAGCGGTGGCAGGCAAGAGGAGTCTAGACAAGGTCTTTTACTGTCTAGAAAGAGAAAAGGTCATCTCTTGCTGTTATGGATGAAGCAGCAGCGGGAGTCGAGTGAGAGCGGTGAAGAGTGGGACGAACAGAGGAATGAACAGTGAAAGAAAGGAAGGCGTTGCGTCAAAGGTGCCTGACTGGCTCTAAAGAGTCATACTAGGAGCATGGTGCCTCTACTAGTGACGGAAGTGTGAGGGAGTCAGGAAAAAGGAATGGCTAAATTTGGCCGTGTGAAGTTTAAATTGCCAGCAGCCAATTTGAGGAAAGACGGGGAAGGGCTCTAGAAACGTGACTTTGGATGGAAGGATAAAAGCAATTCAGGAGCAGAGAAGGAGATTGATTTCTTTCCTACATCCCGGTGATATTTAGATGACATTTCAGGTATAACTGGTAGGGATGAGGCAAATAGCAAAATGCAAACCGTTACTTTCAAGAAAATGTAATGCTAAAAATAAAAGTTGTTGAAAACAGTAATAGATAAGATTAAACAACTGAGCTTTAGGCAGTCCTATATATTATGTCCCATTTGACAGTCAAAATGCTATTGCCATGGTAGCGAGTTTCCACTTTTTTAAACAAAAGCCTGAGAATGCTCCAGGTGTCACAGAGGCCTTTGAGAACTGAAGGTGTGCGTGGTGCAAGCTTCAGTACAGAGCAACTGGCCAGAGAGATCCCGGGAAGGCAGCTACCAAAGGGAGCCGAAGGAAGGTGTTTATTTTTAGCCGGCAGTAAGGACCAGTTTTGTGCACCGGCATGCCCTGCTGCTTTCTGTGAGACACCACTGCAAATTCTCATCCCAATATTCTGTGGAACCACAGCAAATGAGCTATTAGGAAAACCAGAAAGAAGCAAATGACAACTGAAACTATTCACGAATGAAAGGGGAGCGTGATTTAGGCAGAGCAAAATGGCAAATACTTTTTAATTCCAAATTATTTTTGCACTCAAAAGAGAATTGTGATGTTGGCTAGATACCCTGCGTTATGAATAAACATACCTGAGTTTCTAAAGGGTTTAATAATCTAACATGAAGCTCCTACTAGCCCTCCAGGCAGAGGATGGGCCTGTTGGGTCATGGTTTCATACCATCAAAGAGATAGATTTCATCTTTCAGATGTTGTTGTGCTCGCTTGGTAAGAATTCAGCTTATTAAAAGGTGTTAAATAAGATACAGGATAAAAATACTACAAAGGGGAAAAAAAATGAAAAGATTTAAGGCTAAAAGGCAAAGTAAATATGGAAATAACATTTGGCGAACACATTCTGAGAAGAAAACTCCAAGTTTATTTTTTGGAATGGATTGTAGGGTAACTCTGGATGGGTGATGTAGCTTGATGTGCTCTGACCTTGAAAGCAGCCAGTCAGGCAACACCCCGCGCTGCACATGTGGAATGTGCAGCTTTTGGCATGGGAGCTCGAATATTAAAATTGGCCCATAAATCTGAGTACAGTTTTCAGTGTTTAAGAATCTTATTTTATCTGGATTGAAGTCCTCTTCCCCTTTGGCACGAGAAGGTGTTTATGGCTGTAAAAACAAGAATTGCAAAATATTGCCCTGAAATACATACGGACTCCTCCTGCCAAACTTACAAAGGTTTACTTTGCAGCTTAAAATCAAAATAGAGAAAAAAAAAACAACCAAAAACCAAACCAACCTGCCGGGACAGCGTGGCTTTTCTGGACAAAGTATGGGCAATGGCAAATTAAGTATTTCACTGCAAAAATTCTTCTCTAATTCTAAAAATTGCTTGGCTTTTCCATGGAAAAAAAAAAAAAAGATTAAGTTTCTGGTTTAATTCCCAAGAAATCTCTGGAGGGTTTTTTTGTGGGTTTTGTTTGTTTATTTGTTTTGTTTTCTTGGTTTCTTTGGTTCGGTTTGGGGTTTTTTTTTAAGTCAGGCTCAAGTTCTGTTACAAAAAGATGAATAAAACCTATGGCTTATTGTCTGTGCTCACCAACCACCACTGACCAGAGCCTGGACTCATGTAGCTCTTTCTGCCTTCTGTTACCTTCCAGCTCTTCCCCCTTCAAATCTTCATGCTCTCTTTTGGAGAGTTACTGTTCCTCTTGTTGCAAAATGCGCAATTTCCGAGCGGTAGTTTTAAGTTCACTCAGCAGATTGCACAAGCTTGCAAAGAGAATGAAGAAACTTTAAAAAACCTCAGCAAATCGATTTGAATTTAAAATATTACATCACCATTATGATCTAGAAAAAGGAGCTGATAACTCCCAGTTACATGGTGTTTTGCTTTTATACCGATGACACGGAATTTCGCTTGGGACCTGATCCTGCAGTTATAAGAGAGTAAAAGCTCAGTGCGAGTTGACTTCAACACATCCTTACAACTGGTTTGTGCTCTGGTGTAGCCACTTTCACACGGTGCTGGAAGAAAGAAACCCAGAATCATTCAGAAGAGACAGGAACAGAGTATCCACGTTATCAAAGGCTTGGCTAGAGCAATTCTCCCTGGTTATATCTGGAAACAGTTACCACAGGCATTAAAGTTATGATGAACTCTTTCCAGACAGCAGCTCTAGAACTTCAGGCCTTTAATAACCAGCGTGCAGATTCTTTGTAAGGGATAATTTCGAATATTTCATCGTACGTACCCCCGCCAGCCACATTCAAGTCCTTACACACACTGTTCAAATTGAATTGCTAATCTTTTCTCTCCTTTTTTCCCCCAGATCTTTCTTATCATTAAAAGTATATCTTATTGTTGCACTCCCACATTTTGTACTTTTACATTTCTCAGGCTGAGAGTTTACATTGCAAACATGGGAGAAGAAAACATTAAACAAATTCGGGATCTGAAAATGGGTGCAGAGCTGGTCCTGCTGTATCCTGAACAAAACGAGGAGTCACCGAGAGTTTATGAGCTGAACAGAAACCGGTTTGAAGTAGGTGCTGCTGGGATGGACTTCAGCATTGATAGAGACATTAAGGTTCAGGCTCATATCTCTGAAAATAACTCATCTAAAAACCAAACCAGCTGGTCAGTAACAGGTGTACTGATAAAACTGCAAAGGCTGCATCTGAGCAGGCGCACGGATCTCACTACTTGCAATCATTTCTGTATTATTCACAGTTTCTGCCTGTTCTTGCTTCTGTCTTTACTTCCTCCCACCCCGTGCTAAACTGAGAGTCTGAACAACTTCCGAAGACTCACTGGAGGCTCATCAGTAATAATGAGATTGAATAAGCAATGTTCTGTTTTACATTCTGTTACCACTCTGACCTCATTAAGGCCCTTTTGTTCTGGAACCTCGGTATCAGGACTTCCCTTTGGCCACAAAGCTGTCAGGTTCACTTACAGCTCAGTTGTAAGAAATGTAAATCAGAGCAAATAGTGAGCTGTAGCTAAATTCTGCCTGTAGAGTACATCGAAACTACATCTTTACAGAAAACAAAGCATATGAAAGGTGAAGCCCACTCTGTGAAAGATACAACCGTTAAAATCATTTACCGAGTATCTCTGATGCTCTTTTTTTTCAGCTGTAAGAATTCAGAGATCCCATCAGCTGCACATAAATGTTTGTTCCTACAGCTTTTGCTGAAAGTATGAGGAGGAATAAAAGAATTAGATCATACGACTTCCACGGATGCCCTGTGTTGACATCCCAGTTTCCAAGCCCTGTTAAACAACTCCTTTCTCTGAGATTCTAAGGTGTCACGAGCCCTCATTTAAGAAGGAATTACAAAGCAAATCCGATTTTACTACCACTCCTCCTACCAAATATTAAAATATTTGCCTTCTAGGAAATGATACACATATATAATGAAATATTTCATCTGCTTTTGGTTTAATCAACTGCTTTATTGATCACTCAAGAAAGCAGCCATGGCTTGCAATGTTTGTTTAAAGGGAACCTCTGTTCCCGACTGCTAGGCAAGCTTTGAGGTATCTGTTCATCCTTCTGTTTTTCTGCAGCTCAGTCAATATTGCTTTTTTTTTCATTTTTCTGACACTTCAGGAAGAATCTGTTTGCTTAACATATGAAGAAAAGAATGACATGGTGATCTTTATTGTTTTCCTCGGCGGAGACTGAAGCCTTTTGGCCTCATTTAAGACATACAACATAACCAATACCTACCTATCAACTCGGCTGATAACTCTGACTGACTTTTATTTCCATTAAGAATGTGAATGGGTTTGCAAAGCCAGATGGAAAGAATAACAATGACGTGGTCACCACCGGAGCGTGCTTTCTGGTCTAAACCAAGGAGCCATCCTTGCCTTCTCCTGGCTTACCTCCCACTGCCCACTCTGGCTAAGAGGCAGTAGCAGTTCCTAAGAGCAACTGTCTTTTCTGAAGCTGGGGCTGATCCTGTTCTAGTCTAATCAGGGATGACCTTCAGCTTTCTGGCACATGGACCTAACTTGGGCAAAGATCAACTCTGTTGAGTTAAACAAACCCTTCTATTCATATTAGGAAACAAGTCATGTTTGTACTTGCTGATTATTTCGCATTTGTTGGGGCTTTAAGGACACAAACTTACTCTGAAATGTGGGTTTATTTTAGGTAGAAGTGAATGTTGCTAACACAGTTTTTTTAAATGACTGACAAAGCTACAAGTCACAGCACACTGCAGTGTCTAAATTCTCTTCTAGAACTTCAAGCTAATACAGTATTTGACCAAAAAAAATAGCCCGGTTGGTGTTCCAAATTCGTATCTGGAAGGAATATTTTTGTGTAATATCTAAACTAAAATCATAGCTGTATAGTCTGAGTAAAATGCAAAAATTTAGGTGTAATAATTCTACTGAATCTCTAGCACGGTCCTTTAATATTAAGCCGGTGTGACAGACGGTACAAACCCACCTAACTCAACGGTTTGTTGTTTTCCATTTAAATGCTCTAAAGCTTTATGAAGGTTCAACAGGACTCAGACCACTGAGCTGCAGGCTGAGCACATTCCCAGTCCACAGTCTGGGGTCGTAATTATTTGCAACAGGAGGGGTAGGCACACAACTCCCGGCTACTTGGGGTACCTGCCAAAAGGGGAGCCTCCTCGGCCCCTTTCTCAGTGTGTGGCATTATTATCAGTTATCAGAATATTACAAACTTGGAAGATATCACAACTGAAGAAAGGAATCGGAAGCATGAGAGTTGGGGAACATTTTCAGCATTAGTCTCAGTGCACTCTGTGGTTTTAGGGAAGCCAACTGTCTGTAATATAGGTCAAATGTTTTAGGTAAGACTCCCAGATCTTAGGTGAAGGATTACATTCTTATCATAAAAAAGTTACACTATTTTTGCAGTAACGATACCACTTAGGAGCCAAAAATCCAATTTGTAACTTGGAAGCCGGGAGCCAACTTTCATCAATTTTCAGGGACCGTGTCTTTAGTTGTCACACTTGCTCAGTCAGAGGCTAACACTCGAGGTCAAATTCTCTAATCGCTCCTGCTGCCCGTATGCTGCGGGGTGCTCAGGCTCCAGATGGTGATTAGCCAGCTATCTTTCCATCAAGGATATTCTGGCACGGGGTGGGAATCAATACTCCAATTCTGCCTCTCAGGCGACACGGGTACCGTTCACTGGAGGTGCCGGTCTGTGCGCACTCAAAGATGCATTCGGGACGTATCAGAGTCAATAGAGTTCCTTTATATCCCATTTTCTGATATAATATGGGCTGTGGAGATTTAACCTGTGCACAAACTTTACGGCTCAAGAGTTGGAAAATCACCTTGGTATTATTTGTGTCTTAGACCACTGCAAAAAAAAGTGAGATCCATTCTGTAATGCTGCTGATGTTCCACCTCACTGAAAGAAAACCCACTTCTAATGAAGCACTTGTAACCCCTCTGCAGTGTTCACCTTCTGCTTAAACAAAGCCTGAGGACCCAAGTCCAAACTCCTGTACATATCAAACCTCATACTGGCAAACCCCAGTCCCTCAGATCAATGTGTGTGAGCAGTGGTCAAGTTAGCTTGGCAGTGCAGAACTAACTCCCGAGCTGTGCTATCTGGACCATTCCTGTCTCTGGTAATTACTTCTACTTGGAGCCGTCTGCAAATTCTTCCCAGTGGACATATGGTCTCAGCAGGTAGGAACAGGCCAAAGTGCTTTCCTTGCACTGACGTCAGTGAGGGAAGTATGACTGAATTCAGCTCCCATGAAAATTAAATATTACCTGACCACTGCTTTGGTTTTGGTTTTTTTTCAAGGGAGCAGTAGCTTGGCCTAGTTGTTTCTCCAGCTTCTCAAGAAATCTTCGTACTTTTTCTTCCAAATAGAAAGCGTCTTTACAGTTAATTAGCAGATAATACCAGTCAGCTTCTGCTAATTATTTGTATTTTTGCTTAACGCTTATAAATCTACTTGTTCAGGTATTATTACAAGCTAATATTTGTCTTGTAACACGCATTAGTCATTACAATTAGCAAGTAGAAATAGATTAGTCATGCACAAACAATCTCGTAAATGAAGTATTTATGCCCCCTTTGGGGATGGAAAGGAAGGTAATTTGAGCCCTTATGATTATCAAAAGAAACCTGACTTGTCTCTTCTATTCACGTCGTTGTTCCAGGGATTTCTTTTTGGACAAACTAACTGCGTGCGGGTTTCCTTTCAAGTCCAGTAGCAGCACTAGAAGCAGGGTTAGTGATTTAATGAAAAGCACCAAGGGTTACCTTTTCCTACACCTGCTAGTCTGCATTGCTCAACTAAGTGTCACTCTTTTCTTTCCAAGATCTTCTCAGTTAATACATCTGCTTTTCCCGTGGCTGGCAGAAATCTTCCTTTCATGTGAATGAATTCAGCTCTTTTGTCTGAGCAGCGAACAGAAGGTTTATCCACAGACTTAGGGCTTCTATCACCCCTCTCTGAGAGAGGAAGACTGAAGATTACAAAACTGGATTGAAGATTGGGATGTCACCATAATCTGCGTGAAGGTGTCACCAGCGGCATGCAGCAGATCAAGCAGGTCCCTGCATGACCACACTCAAAGCAAATCCAAGCTATGATCGTGCCAGGTGCACCTTCTGAGAAAAGGGTTATGCAATGAGCTGATCAAAAACGTTAGTCCCCAAGTTTGCTCAGAGGAATTGCCTGAGGAAAGGGTCTGCAGAAGGCCGTGATGAGGCAGCCTGTCACTTTCTATTCCATTTTGCAGCGGCTTTTCTTTGTCACTTCTACACAAAATTTCTTCCAAGTTCTTTCCTATCATTCTTTTCCTATCATGATGAGCCACTCGAAAAACCTTTGTGTGTTTGCGTGTTTGTGTCTAAAGTCCCCTAAAAGTCATTTTTCAAGTAACTAGACCAAGCCAAGACATGAGGCCATTGTAAAATTAAGACCCTAAGTCATTCCGCGTAAGCCCCGTTAGCAGCTGCATTAGTGTGTTACTGTGCTCAGTGCGTACGCGCGTGGAGCGCAGGTAGAGCAGTTACTGCCTCAATACCTCACCCCATTCCCACCCGTGCCTTCTTTTTTCTCTTTTCTCTCCTTTATATGCTCTAATATTTGTGATGAAAAATCAAACGACTCACGGTTCTTCCTCAAGAAAGCCTCTTCTCCAACTGAAGAAGTTGTCAAGCCCGCTGAAGGAAGCGGGGGGGAAGGCCTATTTGTTGCTGTGTTTAGCACGATTACAAAAATAGGTCACATATTGTTTCTGAAAGAAATGGATCACCGGCACACAGGCCCCCACAACTCATCCTGGTCTCCTTCCCTCCACCCCCCTACGCAGCGCTTGAAGCATTCCAATATCCTTGCCAGATTCCCTCACAAATACTTTAATTCTTTACGTGCATGTCTCATTCCATCTGTTCCACATGCTCTTTATGCCATTTACATTCATTGGCAGAGCCTGCGAGATGACACCACACGTTATAAATTTGCCGTGTCTTCAAGCGACTTAGGTAGCGCGTAAGGGAAACCAGGAGTCGCTCGGGGGCTGCGCTTTTCTCCTAGAGACCTGGGTTCATTCGGCTACAGGGCAAACTGCCCGGGAGTGTCACCCGTGGGTTTTCAGAGCAGTAAAGCTGTGGCTGTGAAACGTGACATTACGCCTTCAGGTCCAGGGGGCAAAAAAGGCTCTCTTCTGCAGGATCCACGAAGGCACTGCATGCGTAAGAGATTTTGTGCCCAAATAAAGGATGCAGAAAAGGCAGATGTGCTGCGAAGGAGGCATAAAGGAAAGGAGTGCCCAATGGGAAAGGTGTTGCTAGGCACACGCACTGGTATCTCTGGTGGAGCACTGCTACCTGTCTGGTCCTGCACCACAGGAGCTCACCACAAAAATGGGCCCACAGACTGAGTCCTGGAGCTTTGCCTTTGGGAACTATGCAGTTGGTTTGGGGGTTTTGCAGTACGGTCGCCCCAGCCCACAACCAGCTGCAAGTCTGTCTCGGGATACATAGAGGGGCTGTTGCAAACATCTGTTGGACACAGATTTAAAAGTAGTTTCCAGGGTAAGAAGAGGGGAAAAATCACCCTCTTCGGGTTCCAGTACAGGGACATTTGTACAACCAAAACACAGATCAGCTGTATGTTTGGCCACATGCCTTAAACTCCTTGAATAAATTATATGAAACCCTCAAGCCATGAAATTTCAATTATGTTCTAAGTGCTGGACATCAAACCTTTTCTTTCACCTCCATAAGAGTGCCTCAGCTAAAAGAAACATGCACTTAAAGGACACAAATGAGTCCAGCAGAGGTTCAGTTAAAAACCACCACAAGCACGGCCTGCCCCACAGAAGACAGGGGCTGTACAGGGCACCTACAGCTCCCTGCAGGGCAGAGGATCGGTGTGCGCTGTTGCAAGGAGTAAGGTATCGTAGCAGGTAGAGCAGCAAGACAGAGTGCTAGAAATCAGTGTTAGAAGCATCCATTCCTCAGACCATTATACAATATAATTACTTGACTACTAAGATGTTGGGAAAATAGATCCTGTGTTTCATCAGAGGTCAGGCAACAGTTCTGACCTTCCCATTTCTCAGAGTGAGACAACGCAGCTTGCTTACCTGGCAAGACAGATTTCTCAATCTTTACCTCCCCATTTTTTCACATTCCTTTCCTCATGTAATTTTTCCCGTTTAGCTTGTGCGCTCTACCCAACACCTTGTTATCTTCTACCCCATCTCTCTCTTTCTTCCCTGCCTGTTATTACCACATTGTCTTTAATGTTTTCCTGCTCCCCTTCGTTGCAAAACTATAGTTTTCCACTGCTGTGACAACGCTGGATTCGTACAACGTTTGATTCCCATCTTGAAGGGGAAGGGCACTTGAGACAGTCTTTGCAGCACGGCATTGGATTTTTCATCTAGATTTTCTCATGCTGCGGAAAAAGAAGAGCTAGATTCTCCATCAGCCCAACACTCTGTCCTTTATACATGTGCCAAGTCAACCTAGAATAACGTCTTTGATTCCTGACCACTTCATACCATCCTGTTAAAAAGCAGAGAAGGATCGAGAGCTTGAGGTGATGGCATGGATCCAACACCATATTTAGTTAGTTTGGTCTGAACCTGAGAGCTATCAGAGGTGTTAATCTGATGGGAAAAGAACTGAGGGATAGATTTACAGTGTATTGAGACTGATGCATCATCCTGTCCAAAGGAAGGCACTGTTGTCCCAGAATGGTGTGCAGCACATATATGCTTACGAAGAAAGTCTGGTTCCTCAGCAAGGCAGTCATAGAAGACAACGTGCTGCTCCTAACCCAGCCAGTGGACAACACTGAGCAAGGCTGCATTCCTCCTGCTTCTCAGCTATGGCCTGCTGACCTTCACGGCCACCTTTGCTCACCTCCGCCAGAACTGGATCCCCAGCCAAGAACGTTCTCCTCAAGTTTAGGTGACCATCCTTCTAGAAAATGTTAAGATGCTGGGGTGATGTCCCCTTTTAATACAAGGAAGTGGGAGACACCTGCCGAAGGAGGTTCAAACCCACATCTCCCATGAAAATGACCTACTGCTAAATTACAGGGTGTTCTAGGTGGAGCGGTCTCCACCCATCCTTTGATGATAGTCCAGTGTGTAGCAGAGTGAAAGATACATTGGGCAAAAGAGAAGGAGAATGATTAAAGCCTAATGATTAAGGCACAGACTTATTTTGCCTTGCTTCACCACTTAGTTCTTTACCTAACGACATCACATAAGGCACTTCACAAACACACGCTCTTTGATCCACAGAGCCACTAAAACATCAGCAAATTTGCTCATCGCATGAATTTCACTCACCTACGAGTTCATTTCCCTTCTAATGTTACTTCACCATTTAGATTTTCTTCTCCTTTTTAGGTGCCTATTGTCTTTGCTAATTACTGCATTATCTTTACATTTGAGCATTATATCCTTAGCAAGTGCTGCTTGCATAACGGTGAAGAGAAAGAAATCACGTCGTCAGTTCATTTCATGTACCCTTGGGGGAAGGAAAGCAGGAGGATGGGATACAATAAATGATCCAACTCAGTAAAACCACCCAGGTAAGGATGTCCTGCGAGCTCCACTTCATCGCATTTCAGCTATTCTACATTGCAAGAGCTTCACTCCTTTTGCAGTTTGCCTTCTTTCCAGGTAGATTGGAAACGCTCCACTTTTTCACATCATAAGCTATCCCAGAACCACATGTTACATATAGTGTAGATAATTTATGCTTTCTTATGCTATTCTTCTGACCTTATATTTGGAGTCGGTACCACTTGAGAATGCCAACTATGAGAAATGTTTCCTATTCTCCCCCTAGGTTGTCAAGCATGTGTACAGAGAGAGCTAGGTGAGAAAAGGTCCTAATACAAACAGGTCCACAAAGTCACAGTCAGTACAGAAGAAACTGCCACGTTCTGTGCACTCTCGTTATTGCAAATGGGATGGTATGGGAACGAAGTGCAGGCTTTTGTTGAAACGTTCAAAGCTTTTTTAAAGGAGACAAAAAAAAATCTTCATTTAAAAAGCTGGGTGTCCTTCTCAAGATAATGCTAATGAAAGAATAAGTATGGAATAAAATCTCTACCCAAATTAACTTCCAAGTTCATTAGTGTTTTCTTTTACAAGTGAAATACCATGGGCAAGGACACTGGAAACAGCAAGAGCAGTTCTTTTCATCAGCTTAGGGTAGAGTTCAGCATCTCCTGTTGTTTAGGTATAAATAAATCTTCTAAACAGGAGGGGGGGAAGCTGGTCATGGGCACAGTACGTAGAGGAGAAACAAGAATAGTCCTTTAAGACAGGAAGAGAAGCTGCAGCGTTGGGAAAACACAGTACGTATTCTCCTTAAGCACCAGGCACACAGGGAACTGAAGAAAATAATTCTGAGTAGTAATCCCAGTGGGACTTGGGCCAAAAGGGTAAAAGGAAGCGAACACATTTCAATTGTGATTCAAGAAGTCCTGGAATCCTCCCTGACCCGCTGGGTCGGAATTTCTGACTTGACACCCTGCTTTGACTCAGAATAGGAAACTGTATCCTAAGTGCAGGTTTCTTTTTATAGAGTAAACTTTATTGCCAACTTCCTTTGGAGCACAAGTTTATTCCTCGTAGTCCTGAAGCAACACACCAATCACAGGACACAAGTGCAGGCAAACGTGATCTCTGTTGCCCAAACATAACAATGTCTTTATCCAAAAAGCAAACAAGAGACCAAAGTTGCTCCTTCCTACCCCTGTCACTAAATACAGTATGCACTGATGGGCTTTAAAAGCAGCTGCCTAATCTTTCTTCTCCTCCTTCTCCTCCTTTAAACTTGGCCAACATGAAAGGAAAGCGATATGGTCCAAGAAATGCTTGCCAGGATTAGAGGCTAAACTGGAGATTTCTTGTATAATGCAGTAACAGGCAGAGGAGGGGGAAGCGCGTGCTAATAGAGACACCGATCACAAGGATTTCCACTACATCTATTGCACAGGAGAGGGGCTGTCCTGGAGGGCCGGGCAAGACAACTCCAAGCTGGTCTGGGGGCACTGGAACTAATAACTTTGCAAACTCCAGACTATTGTCTGAGACACGTTCTAGCTTTGGTGTTGGCTACGCCTTAAAAGGGGAAACCTTATTTAAGATAATTGTGCTCCCTTTTGTATTATGTTATAATTGAAAAGAATAGTTTGATTCTTTCAGCATTTCCACCGAATGGAAAAGATTGATAATTGATGCATTTTAAGAATACATATAAATCTTGTAAGCAAAGCAATACCTCTCGGGACTTTTTTTTTGAGGTTGACAGCACCTCCTCTTCTAAAAAAAAAAATCCACTTCCTATTTAAACCAACATTGACCATTTAATCCCATGGTATCTTATATACAAGTTTTGAGTGAATGATTAATGCCAGAAGAAGTGGTATGAATTAATCTTCCCATTTCCTTCTTACCCACGCTTCTCTTCAAGTCTAAGAAGAGGGCAAAGTTAGCAGGTGGATTCCAGCTCCTGGCATTTGGGTTTGAATGGAATGAAGGTACTGAGTGAGCTGCCCAAAGTTACGAAGAAAATTACAGAGAAACAACCAAACACAGACACCGCAGAACCAAGGCAAGCACTTAAACTGAAAGGCCTTTTGTCTCACCCCAATCTAAACTTAACACCCCTATGAAGACCAGAATTTCAGACAAAGGTGTGCGTGATACTGCGCTGCACATTGCCTGCCTACAAAGGAAAGTCATTTGAAGTAGAGTAAGTAGTAAGTCAGAACAGGACGCTAAGAAAGCCTTCCCACAGAACAAAAATTCTATGGATTTATGTTATATTTGTTTCCCAAAAGACTTTTATTCTCCCTAGTCCCATCCATTGCAATTACTGTGTGAAACTGCCTTTGTTGCAATTAGCTGGAAGAATCTTGTGTCGCCCCATTTAAACACAGAGTAAATGTCTCCATTTTGCTTCTGTTCTTTGTATTTTACTCAGATCGCTCTATCTAGTGACTGAATCTGCAAGGACAATGAAATCAA
This sequence comes from Chloroceryle amazona, assembly GCA_027560015.1. Taxonomy (NCBI): domain Eukaryota; kingdom Metazoa; phylum Chordata; class Aves; order Coraciiformes; family Cerylidae; genus Chloroceryle; species Chloroceryle amazona. Next base: position 92,486 of record JANHFX010018197.1, on the reverse strand, counting down.
AGGAGGCTAAAGTGCACAAGACTGACGGGAGGGTGAGATCTTGTGATGGGAAAAATGCAACCAACTGCACTCGGCCGCCGCTCGCAGCGCTGGCGCACGACGTGGATTCAGCCCTTTCTTCTGTTTGCGATGCATGAAGAGTCTCGGGGGTGGGCATCTGTCCCACGAGCTCCCCTGAACCCACCGCAGTCCTTGCAACAGGAGAAATTACATTTCAAAGCTGCTAAAATAATTCTCCAAAAGGACTAAGGCGTCCAAGCCCCACTCACTTCCAGGGGGAGTGCTGGGTGCTCGGGTCTCGTTTTAACAAAAAGTAGGCTTCAAAATATCACCCTGAATCTTTATTTGCCACATCTGACGTGGAAACCTGAACTAGATGCCTGTCTTCTCCCTCCTCTTTTTCTCAAATATAGTGTTCTAGGGAGGAAAAGGAAATAGATTTGAACATGGCTGAATTAATACTTCTGCTGGAAATTTCTACCAAAATATATTTTCACTTATTTGCTTTTTCCCACTTGTTTAGGCATGGACACGCATACCTGGATGTATTTGTCTGACTCTTTTCAGACAAAAACACAACCGAAAAAAAATCATAATACACCTAGGTGAGATTTTGGGGGTTTCTTTCAATTAATATTCACTGTTGCTCTTTCGTTAGATTTATTCATTCTAATTAGCAGTGATTTAAAGAGAAAATCCTGCTTGCATTGCCTCAAGGCACACAGCAACAGCAATTGGTACTGGCTTTAACACATTCTTCCTACACAGGGGAAAGAACCTTCCCCTGTACAAATACCAGAAGGATTCACATCCACTTCATTCTGAGGGGCTCCTCCCTCTAGGGTTTTTTGCAGGTTAACTTCAGCAGGGGACAGAAGGGAGAGGTTGGAGGGATGGCAATAGTTTGATTCACCAGCCAACCACTCCAGCATAGCTGCTAAGGGAAGGAGACACAGACATCTTTAAGGCAGCACAGTAGGGAAATTAATTCTCCCCGCATGCTGGTAACAGCCCTGCACATAACGTAGATTGCAAAGATTTCTTTTTAATGGCAAATTTGAGCTGGTAGGTTTGCGGGGTGGAATTCTCACCTCTCGTTCGATTTGGAGAAGAGAAACTAGTGACAGAACTGTGCCAACCCTCGCCAAAATATCAGCTTCTCCAACAGACCACAGCCTGTTCTCAGTTATTCCAAGAACATTTTCTGATCGTGTAAAAACCATCTGAAAATGGTCGCTACCAGCACAACGCCAATCTTTGTCTTGGGCACTCAAGCTAAACCGGGGGAATATTCTTCCCTTTGGCCTGTTCCGTGGTGTGTGAGCGGAGCCCGTGCGTGGAGCTCCCGTAGACGTCAGCGGAAGGTTTATGCATGAAATGAATGCAGAAAGGCAGCTGAAATCTGCTCTGCGGCGAAGGCATCTGCATTGCAGATTGGAGAGGAAAATTTTGCCCTAAGTGCCAAATCTCATCTTTTAAGAGCAAAACTATTTTGGTTTTATACAAGTGCAGAAAATGATCATTTGGGTAACACAGAACCGAGTAGCTTAAAAAAACCCCGTAACCTTCCTGCCATTCTGCAAAGTGTTTTAAAAAAGACTTTTAGAAATTATTTTTTACAACATTTTTTTTACAACGTTTGTAAGATTGACAGTAACAACACGGGGCGTGGATATTTATTTATTTACTTACTTGCTAGTTCTCAAAACGACTCAGGAAAACTGAAGCTAATGTGCCAGGATAACTATTCCCTATTGGCGTGGTAAAAACCAGCACCGTTCAGGAACAAATGCTAACTGACAGAGGCAGCAGAGGTTTTATTGTGATAGGAACTTTGTAGAGTCCTATCAGTACAGCAGCATTTCCTGGCAGTTGAGAACAAGAAGAAAAGAATGCCGTGTAAAACTTCTCTGGTGAAATTATAGGCTAGAATTTAGAGGCGGGTGAGCACATTCTCTCTCGCTCACATTTTGGGATAAATTTCTGATGTAATGCTTTGGGTCAAGACATAAGGGCCACGGGACATTTCATTCCATCTTTATTGCAACCCCTGGTGTTTGAAAAAATAGAGCACGGGGGAAAGAAAAAGCTTCCTTTCTCTTTTATTCCCACACTAGACAATGGTTTTTTCCTTCTCTCCCTCACCACCCCCCTTACTGATAAACCCAACGTGCAATTTTCTGCCATTTCAAAGCCCAGTTTAAGTACAGGTTTAACAAACACTTACAAAGGGTAGGTGCATTTACTGATACACCCGATGACCTGAAAAATAGGTACTTATGCTTACAAAGTAAGTATAGTGGAAGCTTTGTGTTATATTTCAGCTGGAAATGGCTTTCTTCGGTAGAAATACCTTCTGTGGCAATGGCTGAGAATGAAGAGTACAGTGACGGAGCAGTAAAGCAGAGAGGCTTGGCAGTGCCAATGACTGCAGGACTCAAAAAGAACTTGCTTTGGCAGATAAACTGCTTTTGAAAATTGAATATAGTGGGTCCATACATGAAGGTTCAGCCTCAACTGCAACAGCAAACTATCTTTGAGAAGAGTGATAAAGGACAACGTGGTTTTGCATACACAAGACAACACCTCAAGCAGTCCCGCTTCTCTTTCTTCATTGGTTTGACTGTGGCGATGCCTTTAACCTGCTTCAATGGTAAATATGTTATTTACATACCTGTAAAGTCCTGTGTATGAGCAACCATCTATGCACACTGCCCCCCTGCCTGGCCTCAGCAAATCTCCAGTGATTTTTACACGGGCAGTCGAGTCGTGAATCACAATTTATTTGGGGATCTATTCAGCAAACCGGTGTAGCCAGCAAAGAAGCGAACAAGATCACGGCCCCAAATGATTCTGCTTCCCATTAGTGCTCAGTGATAGCTGCTTTTCACCACGGGGCTTTCCTTCCCCTGGTGCTATATATATACTTTAAATAGATATGACCTCAACAACCCCTGTATTAATCCGGACTGTCTCTGTTGGCTTGGATGAAGTAGATAATGATTTAATCTGAGAACTGATGTAACAATAAATGAAATTTGGCCCTGACATCAAAAGCATTTGAGAGAAGGGACATGGTCTTAATTACTGGCTGTAAACAATCCATCTGGTCCCCTGCAAAAAGGTTTTTGAGAAGTGTTCAGTGTACAGTTTCACAAGAAGGAGCCCGGTAATGTGTTCTGCTTCAGACGTCTCTTCAGCGTTCGGACTCTGATTGTCCCTGTTACAAATACTGTCACTTAATGAGCAAATGAATAAGACCCACCTAAGAGGCAGGCACTGGCTGTACTTTTCTATCCTGAGACACAATTACCTCAGTAGCTGCTTCAGAAAATGAAAGCAAGAAAAAACCCGAACTCTTCCCGACATCCTTGTTTTGAACATGGTGTGCATTTCTTTCCTCCCGTATCAATACAGTTAGATCATGTTCTTTTTTCAGCAGGTTACACTACATTTCACTCTGTCAGCGTGATATAATTTGCAACAGAGGTGATACATCTCCCTCGCTGAAATAAAGGAGCTTCTCATACTACTTAACAAAGGTCTGATTCTAATCACCACTTGCTTCTGAAATTTGCTGGAATATTTACGTGAAGTAAATCAAAGTGATCTGAAGAGACAATCTGAAAGGGGAAAACAAGATTTAGAGATTAAGACAGTCGCTATAAACAAACCTCTCTCAGAAGAGAACCTGCTACAGCTTTCAAAGTTGCCACTTAAATTCTTTACTCGTAGTAATCTCTCATTCAAAGATTTAGCAAAAAAAAACCCCAATAAAACAAACCACAAAACATTTGAAAGAGACAAAAGCAAAATCTAATTATGGTAAAATGACTTAAGAAATACTGACATAGTTACCCTTGCATTTGGTCCAGGAATGATGGATGAATTGTATGAACTGTGATTCATGAGTGAGGCAATGAATAAGTGTGGGAGACTTTTCTTTCAGTTAATACCAATTAATGTTTTGAATGGGCTCTCTGTGTACCTTTCTGACATAGGAATAGTCATGTTCTCGAGCCAAGATCATTTTGGGAGTGCGTCTTAATAAGTAACGGCCACGTTTGCAAAACATGAGGCCTGTAATTGATGTCTGGATTTTGTAAGAAAAGTGATTTGTGAATGAGAATAATCAAATTTGCACTCATGGCACCTGTAAATTTGTGAATGGGTTTATATGCAGCATTTTGAATGTGACAATAATACCTGTTCTGTATAATAGCCCTTAAGGTTCTTTATGAGCACCAATTATCTCATGGTGTAGGGAGCCTTGTCCTCATTTCACACGCACAGCAATTGAAGGGCAAAGCCACGTAAGGCTTGCATGGCAAAAGTTGGATTAACTGGTTATCTTCAGCTCAGAGAAGAGAGAAAGAAGAGAGAGAGATGTAAATCCTGAGTGTCGTGGATAAAACGCTGAAATATTTCTGTTACCCTTTTCTCACATTACAAGGGTCAAGGAGCCACGCTGAAGAAATCTGATGAATGAGTTTCAAAAGGGACAAACCAAATATTTTTATCATAATTGAAACCGTGGGATTCATTGATGCAGGATGTGGTGGAGGATCTGAAAGGCCTTAAACTATTTCATGGAGGACTCATCCATTGATAGTTATTAAACGTGATGGCTTCTAGGCACCCCTTGTGTATGGCTACCCCATAAACCACCCATTGCAAGGAGCAAACTCAAAGAGTTTTCAAAGAGAGTTTCTACTTTGTCTGGGAGTAGAGGGATAATCACCGATACAAATCCCTGTATCAAACCTCAGATGGAGACCTGGACTCTGAATCAAGTCCACGGCGTGGCTTTGGACTCCAGCCCTGGGGCAGGAGTGGCCAAAATACCACAGGAATAATCCATCTGGAATTCCAAGACAATTTAACTTCCTTCAAAATAATCACAATCTTTATATCCGCAGCTTCTAACCCAAAATTCGTCTTAAACTTGACCCACATCTCCTTTTCTCCATTATCCTGTGTCTAAATTCTTTCAGTGGGAAGGAACAAACCATCAGAGAGCTGTCCAGAAACTTTCCAGTAGAACTTACACACCTGAAGACAGAGACCTAGCAAGTTTCTTCTCCCTAATCTCTGCTCTGAAGAGCTTCAAGCTTCAGAGAGAGAGGAAGAGACCGGGTTTCAGGGTAGAAATGGTTCTGTAAACTTTGCATTTTTTATCGAGCCCAGCTGATGTCCATGTCCCACTTAAGTGAAATCCTCCTTCCAGCAGCCCCTCGGAGAGAACACGTCGTGTCCAGCACTCAGGCAGAAGAAACTCTCCGACTGCATTCCCCAGCTCACTCTGAACTTTCGACCCCATTGTATACTCTGATTACTGGAACCAGCAGGATTATTTCCACGACCTACTTTCTAGTATGTTTTTCTACTGCAGAGCGATATGGCCCAAGTGCTGCTCGATGCTGCAGTTTTACTGTGGCAGGAACTGTTCAAGTGGCACATTAAAACTTGTGTGTAATGGAACAGTGCTCATGAACTCTGTACAGATGTACAACTGTTATTTCCAAAAAAGCAGGCATTAAAAAGCACATTTTCTGCTGCTGGATGGTCCCAAGACATTGCAGTAACAGTTTTTGTGTAGTTCTCTGCTCCTCAGACTCATCAACCCTGAAGTCAGAAAAGACACACCAAAGCCATACAGACCTTTCCTGGTGGCTGTATCAATTAAGCAGCTCTCCTGGTGCCATTAGCACGTGCACACCTCCTCCAGAGGCACACGTGTGTTCTATACCCTCCTCCAGAGGCACACGTGTGTTCTATACCCTCCTCCAGAAGCACACGTGTGTTGTTCTGCCCTTGGTGAACAGCAAGGTATTGTCTGTAGCCCATGCAACTGCCAGAATAATGACTACCTCTACAGCAAGGTATCTTCCATCCTACCTGGTTCAGAGATGAACTCTAATCCTTCCCATTGTCTACGGATACACCTTTGAGATTGAAGCTGTCCTCAAATTGCCCTGGCCTCTTAAATTCATCATTTCAGACACCTCAAACACTCCAAGGCTCCAATGAGCGGTGCCATCCCCCGTGGCCCTGCCTTTGGCAATGCCTAGGTATGAAACTGGTATGTTTGCTCTTTGTGACACTGACCTTGCCCAGTAAGATCCACTGCACCCTTCTGGATTTCACCCTTCTGGATTGCTTCACTTCTGCTGGCCTCAGCTCTTGAACTCCTTTCACAAACCAGACTGTAAATCACAGACTGTGTCAAAATTCCCAGCGAAAGATTACGAAGGCCTCGGACGAGGACTAGAGACACTTTAGAACAGAACCCACTGCCAGTGACCACGCAGGTTAGAAACCAGAGAGCGCATGTCCCCGTGCCCCGCGCGAGCACGACGCTCGAGCCAAGAGTGCCCCTGCTGGAATCAATGGAATGGCAAGGGCACTGCAAGAAGATCAGGCACAGAGTGCTTTAGATGAGGGCTCGCTTTGATGATGTTATGCAACGAGAGGATTCTTCTTGACCAAGCCGTATCTTCATTCTATAAATATATAATAATAGGTCTGTCCAAAGCCTTCAGGCAGGCAGCAGGAGCTGGCCCAGCAGAGCGCAGCACTGCTATCTGACTGGCAGGTCTGAACTGACATCTCTTCTATTTTAAGTTTCTTTTTGGTATCAGTACAGCTGAGTTTTTTCCTTGTAATTCTCAGTATAGTTTCAATGAATGTCTGAGCAGCTTCCATCTAGCAGCTTATCTACATTACTGCTGCCTGACAGGACTATAAAAGCAGAGATAAACCCAATAGCAGGAGGTCCAGCGGCCTCAACAATTAACAAGCAGAGAAAAGAAAAGCAAACGCTGAGCACCAGGCCAGGCTGAAGACTCCCTGTGCAGGGACATCTTCTCACTCCGGCCAGCATCAGTTCTCATCTTGTTTTATGTGATGCCTCTTCATAGTCCCTGCATCTCCTGCTGGACTTCTGAACCCCTTTGCAGTCCCTCTCAGCCCAGCCCAAACCCTTTGCCATAGTCCTTGAGCTCTTTGAAATCCTTGTGCTCTTCCCCCGGTGCTTTCTTCTGCTGCTCTTCCCAGGAGAATAATGGCAAATGTCATGTGGAGATGCCCAAAAGAATAATTACATGTACATTTAAAATAACACTATAAATGATTAAAATATTTGGGTTTGTCCGTGGGCAGTAACCTTTTGTCCCTTTGTGTTCTAAGTTGAATAATTGCTTGCGGCACTACAGAGTTATGTAAAACTTGAAAAAATTGTACAGAGTAGTCCTTCAGAGAAGCAAAGAGAAACCATACAAGAAATCTCTGACTAAGGCAAACATCTCGGGGTTATGATAAAATAGAATAAAATACTATCAAGTGAAACTCATCCCTACTTTACATGGAGTTTTCTCTATCGTTCCAGCACAAGGGCAGGGAATTTCTATCACCTTCTGGTGGTACTAATACTGACACAGCTGGTCCTCCACAGACCACGGGTGAAAGCTTTCAGGATGGTTGTCTCCTGAAAGCTCCATTTCCCAGAATCACATGGGATCACAGAATGTTAAGGGTTGGAAGGGACCTCGAAAGATCATCTAGCCCAACCCCCTGCCAGAGCAGGACCATCTAGAGAAGGTCACACAGGAACGTGTCCAGTGAGTTTGGAAAGTCTCCAGAGAGGGAGACTCCACAACCCTTCTGGGCAGCCTGGTCCAGTGTCTGTCACCCTCACACTGAAAAAGTTTCTCCGTATGTTTCTGCAGAACCTCTTGTGCTCCAGCTTGAACCCACTGCCCCTTGTCCTATCACCGGACATAACAGAGACGACCTTCGTCCAAACCAGCAAATGAACTCACGGATGAACACCCCCGACGCCCAACACCGGTTTAAGCTCAAGGAGTTGAATGGTTGCAGAGTAATGGGGCAGGCAAAAGCTCTTCCAAACCTGCCTCATCTCCACAGTCTCTCCATTTCAAAGCGCGTGAGCTCGGACTCTTCCTGCGTAGCCCTGCGGAACTCCCTGGCCTGCAGCTGAGACAAGTGCTCCTTGTAAGACCCTGCAAGAACACTGGCCTAGCGAGGGGGAGCAGAGGAGCTCTTTCAGCCAGTCTGCATCCTCACAAACAGGAACACAGGGCAGGATGAAACAACACCCAGAAAGTGAAACTCATCTGAACAGTATTAGGCAACACTGCAAACAGTTCAGAGCGCTTCTACAAGGAAACCCAGATGCAGGATCTGTTTGTTCTTCCCCGGTAAACATCTCCACTGTGGAAATCCATACCAAACACTGTTTAAAGAGCTATAGCCCTGAGTACTCGAGATGGCACCTGGCCAGTATCACTTAGTCTGTAGGAGGCCTAGTTGGAGACATATTTGGAACTAGCCTTGACTGACTGACTGACACTCATCCTTCTCCCTCCTGCTATAATAAATAAGGGTACCCTTGCCCGTGTGTTGTTTTTAAGCGAGCTCTTCGGGGTAGTGTTATGGAGGAAAACTAAACCTAGAGGTTATTAATAAGCCATTGAAAATAAGGCAGCATAACTGGAGTGTCTACATTTCAGGCTTTTCTTAACCCAAAGGCAAAGTACTAAAGTGGCTCATTTATTGCCATGTGGAGAACGCCAGAATTAGTCACTGACTTCCATCTTCCTCAGATACATCAGGGAAAAGAATTCACGCAGGGGTTTTCTAGAGGTAGAGCACGGTCTGAGCACAGGCACCAAACTCCAAGAGACCAGAGAGGCTGCCTTAGCACGGAGAAGTACCCAGTGAAGCTCTCTGACTTAGCAGAAGATGCTAGACTGCCTTTCTTGTAAGCCTTAACCTCTCGAACCCTGCTTCTCAAGCCCCTCCATCACCAAATATCCACACACATACAAGGCTGCTCCCTTGTTTCTGAAGCAGATAATAAATCAAAACAGTTCTCACAGCATCATCTTTGTGATCCTTTCTTTGTGCTCCACAACAACGGCAGTATTCTCAAGACCCAGAAACTGGAAAATCTGTCATGAATTAAATATGTTCAGCCTTAAACGATTTTTAAACACTCCCTCCCTATAAAACTACTGCAGGATTTCAGTTTTACGGCACGTACAATTAAGTTGCACTCTAAGTTCATTGAAGGCTTCAATAAACACATGACTGCTGGGCTTGCTGCTGCAGCTTAACTCAGAAGCAGGCATTTCTGCACGGAGGGATATGAAATGTTCGGAGGCTGAGGGGGTGCAGGTGCATCTGAACAGAAGAGAACGCTGTGGAAATCACAGTGCAGCAAGATCACTGTTTTGTTCAGAAACCTGTCACGGGGCCAAAACCAATGCTCGGAGATAAAAAGTGCCAAGCAGGAGTGGGTAGAAGAAAACGGTGAAGTAGGAACTCTGAGCTGGATTACAAAATTCTGGAGTGCCATAACAAGTGAGTGCAAGTCCTTATGGTTTCAGTAAAACAGCCACAAAGTATGTCTCCTTGAATCTCACTTTCCTTTCCTGGGCTATAAATAAACTCTTCTTTCCGTGACAAGACTTTCCTTACTGAATATAAAGGGATAGGGTATTCCCTCTGCTCCCCACTAGAGAGGTGTTTTCTTTCTCAGCATTATCTCTGTGTGCTGGAGAGCCATTCCCAGGGCTGGAGAACTCCACAGGGAGAGATCCAAGACAAGGGTGGCAGGGGATAAAGACTCACATGCATCTCTCATTGCCCAGAGCAGCTATTAGAGAAGAACTTACTAATAAGCTGACACTCTCCGGTGGATTTGCTTTTCTATGTGTGTAGCTACTTTTAGGTCTGAAAATAGTACTTTACAAGGAGACTGTCCTAAAAAGAGCAAGAGATTTGGCAAATCCCGAGTCAAATTCTTATCAAGGACTCAAACAACATGAAAACAAACCCCAAACAATCATCCTTTTCCTTTATCTTCTTCCATTCCCCTGGGAACAGAAAATCCATCCTGAAGTTGCCTGCTCTAAGCTGCTGCCACCAAGCTCTTTCTCCTCTCCCTTGATTCTAGTGACATTTTCATCATTCAAGACAAGTTAATTTATCCACCTTGAATTTACTTTCTTTCCGAGACAGGAATTTCAGCAGGCACAGCTTCGAACTCGCTGCTACAGCCAGCACTGCTATTGGTCTGCTGTGACCTTAGGCAAGTTATTTAACCTCTGAATGTCTCGACTTGCCAGTCTGCTGAATGGTGATGAAAACTACTTCATGATAATAGACCTGGGGTATTTTAAAAGTTATTAAATACTTTGCAATTACTGGATAAAGATTATTCTTAGCCCTTCAACACGATTCCATCTCTTGCCAGATACTCAAAGTAGCTATTGTCCAAGCTTGGTGCCCAGTCACTTTTGGAGCGACAGGTTAATTTTCTCAGCAAAGCCAACACTTTATGCACGCCTGGGCTGTGTGTCCCCCTTTCCCAGACATACGGACTTTTCTGCATTTATTGAAGCACAGTGAAATACACATTTCTGGCTTCCTAGGCAGACAGCACTAGTTTCTAGGTCAGCCAACCACGATAGCTTATTTGAAATGGCAATTTCCAATAAAGGATTGGTGTCTTTAAGTTTTTAACGTAACAGTGTTCCTTTCATTCCTGCTTTCCAATCATTCACCTTCAAGAACCATCTTTGATTCCACTTGCTCTTGTGTAATGCTGAAATTACCAACAGCTGATCAAATAGTGCAGTTTCTAAGCAGCGACCCCAAATTCTTGGAGAACCACAGAAGACACAGAAATGTGACCTGACCTGCTTAACCCTGTCTGACCTTCCTTGCCACGCAGTCTGACCTGACCTCACTCCTTTTATCCCTCCCAATACACTTTAATAGAATCCACCAGAGGAAAGCAGTGGGGGGAGAAGGAGTCAGTCTGCCTTCACATCTTATTTCAGAGAAGTGTTTCCTTAACTAAACATTATAAATCTCAACAGTGATTTCCAAATTGCTGGAACATTACCTCCCACCTGGCCACTGTAATCAGGACTTCGCTTGGTACATACTCCAGAGTATTTTTGAGTCACCAGGACTCTGCCAATAGCACCTTTGAGCAAACAGAACACATTCCTCAATAAGAATTTCTCCATACAGCAGAAAACTTCCTTATTCTGGAGATAAGAGTGCTTGGGAATTTCATCCATCGGTCTAAAAGCCACTGCCACTCTGCTCAGATTCCCTGGGAGAGGATGGGGAGGTTTCAGTTCGTCCTCGTACTTTGCTGCTATATAATCCCCATCATAACACAATAATAAATAACCAGAAAGAGCTGCAAGAGCAACCCATCCCTTGTAAGACAGAGCCAGGATTAGCACTCACCACACCACTGGATTTTAGCCAGTGCCTCCTCATCACTTACTCCCCTCACTGTTTCAAAAGCACAGAGATACTTCTGGCTTTCCAGGAGACCTGTATTTGCAGGCAAGCTGAAAACTCAGAGACGTAACAGATGTCTCCCTCCCCTTGAATTTTTTGCTTTTCTCTCCACTTACATAATGTTAAATGATTTGGGCAGAAGAGAGCTGAAACCTCTCTTATTCCTGCTTCCACAGCACACGCTCCAGACCTGCTGCTCTCACAAGCAGTCTGATCAGCATCACGCTGTTCGCCTGCCAAATTCAGTGCAGTTTTAACTAAACTCCACCTCTCCCCTTGCCCCCATAATATAAAATATCACTGTTTCTTAAGGGATGTAGAGCAGCGTGATCATTTACACGGAGGGGTACAGGTTGTCTTCCAGAGTATACATTCAGAAGCATTTCCCAATTACTATAATGTCTTCTGTCTTTTCAAGGAGAAAGATTTTTAAAATTAGGCGCACGCAGAAGGGAAATAAAACACTGAACTGGAAGGAACCCACGCCAAGGGGATCCTGTGTATGGAAACTCAGTCCTACCAAAGGGTGGAGAGGAACCCAGGGGAGTATCAAGCAGTTAATCTGAAAAAAAAAAAAAGGTTATTCTCATGTCACTGTGCTGATCTGGAAATCAGGATGAGTCTACAATTTTGGCATCACACGGTACATGGGACGAGTTGGCAGCGTGAATCCCTCCCACCCTTCAAGCTCGGCTGGCATCAGCAGGGCCATGTCTGAGGGGCAAAACAGATGCTAGAAAAACCCAGTATCCCCAACCAACGTCCAGCAGAACAAAGCTGGACTGAAGGAATCCAGCATCCACAGCTAGAGCGGGCACTCTCAAAAGCCACGGTGATCTTCAACGGCCCTGCTGAAGGGAGGCTTGGAACACAATCTACCTGTCCCAGCACTCCTAGCAGGAGATATTTTTTTTAAGAAAAGGAGAAAGCAAATGAGCTAACCAAGAGTCCTCCTGGACTGTGATCAGATCCAGCTCCCGAGACTGTCACCAGATCTGTCCCAATAGTTCCATAATGCAAAAGGAAAAGTCATGGCATAGAGCTGGATACCTCATTGTGAAATTCCCAACACCCACAGCATCACGTTTGCCTTGCAACAGTTCTAAGCCCGAGGTACTCTACACATCCCCAGTCTGAGCAAGAGTCTGGAGATGTGTTTGACTCCTGAACTTGTGTGCTGCTCTTCCTCCTCTTTATTCTGCCTGCCTGCTTGTTTCATACTATAAACCCTTCAAGGTAAGTTGCCCATTTTGTTGTTTGGAAAGCGCAGGGCACAGAAATAACGCCACTGGGGCCACTGCTGCCACACCACTGTGAGTTCATCCTTTAGCCTTTTAGCACTGGAACAAAAACAAACAGATCAAAGAAATTATTTTATATATATAAATTAAAAATCGGATGTCAGTCTCGCCCTAGCTCTCTCTTGCACTTGTCATGAAAAGAGCCCATTTTAATGAGGAACAGAATCTTGTTCGAGAGAACACCTGAGCTGGAAACCACAACTGGAAACCAGAACCTGGACCAGAAGCTGTAATCGGTCAAATGTGATACACGACTGACAGAACTACTGAGGGAAACCTGTACAGTAAACTCTTCCTGAGTGCCTGCCAAAAGCCGCTGTGACCCATCCCTCGGGTTACTGCAGGAACCCCCCAAGTAAACACCCTTAGTATTATTTATTTGTATTGAGGACTGTCCTGAATCAGCCATCGGGTACTGAAGGAGCTCCTGAATTTTCTCCGTACTGCCCACGTTTTCTCTGCCTCTGCTGGGATATCCTTTAATGAGTCTGAGAATGTGCAAGTCTGACTGAGCACTGGCACAAGAAGAGGACTTATGCAATGAATCACCTCCAGCAAGGGCTCGAGTCTGCCGCTTTTAGCAAGCCTCTGCTAATCGAGCGTGCGAGACAAGGAGCCTGGGAGATGAGCACACAGATGTGTGAGCGCACGCTGCTGTGGTAGCAAAGATCCCCTGTTGGCCTGGATAAGAGAATGGAGAGGTTTCATTATTTCTGGTGATGAAAGAAAAGAGATGAGCAGGGTTCGTCTCCCTGCCAGCGCAGAAGGAAGACAGGAGCCGTGCGGAGAAACTGCGGAGAGGAGCCCGCAGGAAAGTGGCTGGAACAGAGTGCACAGCAATGGACTGACACAGACAGTGTTTCCCAACGTCTGACTGACAGTTCATGCTGTGCTGCTCGGTCACCCCACACCCACATTTTCAGTGTTTGGACCCCAGGCTCATTTTGTGTCTGTCCCTGCCTTCCTTCCCTGTCAATTGCTTTTTCCTTCCTCTGACTCACTTCCAGTATCTTCTACCCCCCCCAAAAATCATAAACAAGCATGAATTTTGCTGCCATTACCTCCCTTATCACTTTATCTTTAACCCTTTGACTTTTTACCCACTGTAAGTTCCTTTGGACAGAGACTATGATTCTGACTTCACTCGCTGGGCCCAGTTTTGGCCTTCTCAGGCCCCTTCATTGCAATAACAAGTATCTTTGATTAATTAAATACATTCTCAGCACTTCAACTGTTAACAACACAGGAAAATCCTGTTTGAAATTTCAGGAAAACAACTTGGCTGTCCCTGACCACAGATCAGCTTCGTTTGATTGCTCTTAGTCCTACTTTCCTATTTTTATACTCTGTCTTCTAATTACATTTTTTACCAAACAAAAGCTACAGCAGCTTTTTCTTAAAGATATTTACTTTCTCTGCTTCAGTGCCTTCCTTGGCACTTCATTACCTTCTGCGTAAAATACTTTTTCCTATTTACTCTTGGTTTCCAACGTGATAAAAACCTCTTTCCTCCATTTCTCTCTACTGTGTCAAAAGCCAGCCTAAATCCCTAAATCTCAGCTTTCCAGGGTGGGATTAATGTGTCCTAATCCAGACATCTAAGTCAGGGTGACACAAGAAAGCTATCCAAGCTACATCAGTTGACACTGCCTCTGGAATTGCTCTCTAGTCTTCCCAGACCGCAGGTGGAGCCCAGTTATTGCTCAGGGTGGACGCCAACACCCTGAGTTGCCCAAGCGTTCACCTCCTCAGCAGCCCAAGAACAGGATCCTGCCTAATGCCGATCAACAGTGAACAAAGGTGACATGGACCCTAGCCTTTCTTTAATGCTCATGGCCCAGATTCACACTCAAAGCTAAAGAAAAGCACTTCCAGGACCTGTAACCCGGGAGCCCCTCTCCTGTTTGGGTTTCTTTCAGTGGAGCAGAGCTTACTCGGACTTACCCCTAGTGCTCAGTAGCTCTGAGAGGTAGCGCTCCCCTTTCACAGAGTAGAGGCCCTGTCTCTGCTATAGCTCTGTGCAGGCAGAATCCAGGAGTTTTTGGGCTAGAAAGGGCCAGCCTATTTGTGCATCCCTGTCAGTACAACACACACTTGGAAGAAGATGTTCTGGGCTCTGATCCCTGCTTCCAGGACTGTTCTCCAAGTTCACATTAATCAGTTAGTGAATAAAATCTATTATCATATTTAGCCCTAAGGAACAAATTCACACAGCCTTTATTTTACTGAAGTGCCTGTACTTAGGCTATCTTTAGATTGTTCACTCAGAGGTTCCAGACCTTTTGAATCTCCTCACAAGTGCTTGGCTCTTCACACTGTTAAACAGACGTGGGGGCTCAAATGAAAGTTACACTGCCTGAATCGTTCAAAGAGTTGGCCTCAAAACCCTGGAGAAAACGTCTCTCCACAGGAGTGGCATCCAAAGCTGGCAGCAGGGCCACAATTGCACCTTCCTAATAACCCAGTCAGCTGGGAGAAAATCCTTCCCTGTTTGGGACCACTACCACCCTGGCAGGCATTCCCTCAGACTCCAGGCAAAGCTGCTGTGGGAAAAGATAAATTTTCCTTCTCCAACCTGTGTTGTTTTTACACACGTATACACTCGGAGAGAGGGGACTTTCCCACTGCACTACAGCTCTTTCTGGAGTGGAAAGCAGTAGTTATACAAAGTCACCGTACGCTGCTACCAGAGATAAAACCATTCAGGATAACGAGAGTAGGGCACTCAGTGTACCTGGAACTGAGAGAGAATCTCAGCAGGGGAAATAGAAGAACTTACTGCAGGCTGGAATCTGGCCAACTCCCAAATTTCTCCTCTCTTGCAGAAAGTGCTAATACACAACGGGAGGGCAGCACCACACGTCTTCAGTCTCATTAGAAAAAAATCCTCGGCACTTTCAGCAGCGCAAGGGCTGCGAACACACCAGTGAGAAGCGCTGCCTACCTGGTCCCATTCCACAGTCCCTAATGCTCTTGCTTTGCCACTGTAACTCCCCCACTGTAACAGCACAGACTACTGGCACCAGCTGAGTTTAGCTCTGCCCTGTGCAGGCTCCCGTGGTGTTTCCAGCACAAAGCCTCAAAGAGCACCGCTGCACCGTTCGGCGGCAGCTCGTCAGGAGGACTACGCTGTGCCGAATCCACCCCGTACCAGGCAGATGAATAATTGCACAGAAGGGCTTGAGGCGGTTCGCAAAGAATCTAGTGCGTGAGGCTTTGTTCAAAAATGAAATTTCCTCCTTACCAAAGCTCATAAATATCTTTTAAACCTTAAGCAAACAAATTTGCCATTTTTTCTCATCGTACAGAACCAGTTTTGCTCGGGGTAAAGTTACAGTGGCTCAGCTCAGGCAAAAATCTTGGGTTTGCAGTGTTCCAATTCACAGGTTTTATCAACGGGGAAAGAGGAGGAGAATATACAGTTCTTTACCTCAGCCTACCTGGTCCCCTCGCCCCGTGCCGATAGTTATTCTGGCACTGCAGTACAGTTTTGATCTCTGGGCCAGCCCCCTGAACAGACTGATGGGCAGTGCTCTTCTCAGCCCCGTAAGAGGAGGCACTAAAGCCCATCAGTAATAACCCGACAGCTGTTTCCACAGAGGCATCGAGCCCGACGAACGTGACGCTTGGAGGGATGTGCTCAGCCACTCAGGAAGCACGGCTCGGAGCTGGGAACTGATCCTGGGTCACACAGCACACTCAAGCAGCAGCTAAGACCAGTCTTCTCCCGGTCTCCCTCAAAGCACTTAGCGTATACGCACAAAATAAATTTAAAAGATGAATTATTAAAAAGCAAAACACGTCTTAGAGTTTAACAGCAATGAGGGAGAATGTTCAGCTACAAAAGGTATGGGTTTAATAATTAATCGCTGCTTTATTTAGCACAGAAGCAACTGTCTTAGATCAAAATTAAATCCTTGTGAGCTCCTTGAAAATGGCCACTCAAAGAAGTGGAATAAAAACTCAGTCACAAAAAGAACCAGAAGAAAAGAGAGTCCTGTAAAAGCCTAACTGGGACAGAATTGGGGAAAAGGCTTTTTTTGTTGTTTTTAACTAAAAAGAAAACTAAATTTTCCTCGAGTTCAATATACTGGATGTGACCCTCACGGGTTTATCCCACACTCCGTGCCACCATGGCTGTTTAGCCACACTCTGGAACAGCTGCCCAGGGAGGGGGTTGAGTCCCCATCCCTGGAGGTGTTCAGGGGTCCTTTAGATGTGCTGTTGGGGGATGGGGTTTAGGGGAGAACTTTGTAGAGCAGGGTTAATGGTTGGACTCGATGATCCCAAGGCTCTTTTCCAACCTGACTGATTCTATGCTTCTGTGATTTCCATCACCCTGCTGAAAGTTCATTCTGTGGGCAGGCAGCGCTGCGGGAAGAAAACAGCTTTGCCTGCCGCA
>JANHFX010018197.1:64645-75337 GCA_027560015.1 Chloroceryle amazona | reverse complement strand
GGTTTAGGGGAGAACTTTGTAGAGCAGGGTTAATGGTTGGACTCAATGATCCCAAGGCTCTTTTCCAACCTGACTGATTCTATGATTCTGTGATTTCCATCACCCTGCTGAAATTTCATTCTGTGGGCAGGCAGCGCTGCGGGAAGAAAACAGCTTTGCCTGCCACAAGAACCCCTCATGACCACAGAGCCCACACTGTAACTGCCCCGCTCCTCACCACCCCTTCCCTCCCTGGCCACTTCTCACCCCCCCCGAAGTTCAGCTACTGGGCAAAACCAGGGCCATTTGGGCTGGCGGCAGAGAAGGCGGCAGCAGTAATCAGAGCGATGTCTCTTACTGCAGGAAGCTGAAGTGAGGAGGATGAGGTAAGGTACATAATAAATAGCATAGAAAGAGGAAGAAAACTTATTTTTCTTGATTACTTTCCAATACATTAATAAAAGCTGCTTACTTCTTTTAGTCCTGAGAAGAGGAAGCTCTCCGATGTGTTCTGCAATCCAGTGACCCTAACAGTGCGTATTACTGCACGGGGCTGAGAAACTGAGAACGTACTGAAAGACTAATCCTGCTTTCTACTTCCCTCACCCACTCCCCAGGCTCAGCTACGTGATTATTAAGAAGAAATAAACAGCATTAGCTACAAAACTGTAACAACAATTTGATTCCTACAACCATTTGTAGCATGGCTCCAAATTTTCAGTGTCTTAGTAGGGCACCTTTTCAGTTTCTCAGCACCTTGGCTGGGCATGGCAGCACAGTAACCTTTTTGTTTCAAGGACTGCTGCAAAATAAGAGGACGATACGTACACAAGGTGCTCTCACATGGACCTATCATAGTTTTTACACTGATGTCCATACAAACTGAAATGTAAAATATGTTCTCTAAATAGTTTATTCTTTGAGGCCTCTAAAAGTAAAAAGAAAGAGCAAAAATTGGAAGAGATACTTTCAGTAGTCAGTCACCCAGGATGGATTCTCTCTCTCGCAAGCTCGGAAATCACTGCTGACCTTCACGCTAAGACAGGAGTGGAGTCACAAAGTGGGATTTACAGCCCAGCCCAGAGACGTCCTCTCCAAGCTGCAGTTTCACCTATACATTTCATTGAATCAGTTTTATGGTATTTTTGAGTAGCTTTATTTGCTTAACCAGTCTTCACAATCTAATTTTGAGGTGCGTTTCCTGCCACGTTTGCCATTATCTGGTAGTCATCACTACACATCATTTGCTGCCCTCTCAAAACCAATTCAGAAGTCAATATAATGGCAATAAAGGGGATCAAGTATTGAAAAAAATAAAGATACCTCTCAACGCTGGAAAGCTGAAGGCCTATGACTCTGCTCCTGCCCTAATATTAAAAGAAAAAAAGCCCCAATTGGCCACTTCCTCCCCCTGTTGCTCCTTCTCCAGAGAAGCTTAGTAGCTGATATAAAAGGCATGTTACAAATCAAGCTCAAGCTGCACATGACAGACGTGGGACTGGAATAACAAGGATATCACAGTCTAAGATTCAGATATAAAAGCAGAAACTGTATGAGAAACATCATCTGGGATGATAAGCAAGGAAATATGTTTGCAGAATTGCAGGCGGCATCGCCTGCAGAATTAATGCTCGTAAAGGGAGAATTCCAGAGCTCCAGCTGAACGAGCAGAACGAACGAGGAGTTTCAATGTGCTGCAGCCGTTCTGTTTCACTAGTTAACGGTAAATATGATTATCAGCATCTTGTCTTTTGACTGGTCACCTCCTTTGTGGCAGTTGTAAGAGAGGAGGCAGGACTGGTTGCAAAGGGGAGGAGTTTTACTTACGAGATAATTCTGGTCATGAGAAATAAATTAGAAACATTTGGAAAATAGGGTGTGTAAGTTATTACTGCCTGAGGGCAGCAGGAAATTATGAGAATAATAGTGTATGCATGTCTTTTGCTATTATTTACCTTGGCATTCAATAAGCCGTGTGTAGTTGCCAGAGCAACTTCCACATAACACGGTACAAAAGCTCCATGTGCGTCATTTCTCCCTCGCAAACACACTCCCCGAAAGAACTTGAATTAACAGGGCAACTTTTATAAGGACCTCTGGAAGAGGCCAGCCTCAGGAGGAGTATTCTTCTTGTTTGACCTTCAAGGAATCCCATCTGCTGAAAAAACTGTTCGCTTCAGGCTCGGTCCTGGATACTATGAGGTGGCTTCAGCCTGAGCACGCCAGGGTGCCACGGGAAACCTGTATTGTCACACACTCCGCTGGAAACATTGTCCAGCAGCACTTAGCACAAGTGGATCCTGTACTGGATACTGAATCCCCAAGAAATCAGATTTCAGCTTGGACATCCCCTCATATCCTCTGCTTTCAGACACTGATGACCTAAGCATTTTCAAAGCTCAAACCAGAAGAGATACTGAAAACCATAGAGGGGGAGAAGCAGCGGTTACTGAACTGAGCAGCCCCAGATTTACACTTTATTTCAGGCACAAAAGGACCCGGCACCTTTATGTTTGAGGTCAGGAGATGTTTAACTTGATAGAACGACCAAAGGGCTGAAGGCTGACTGAGAACCTGACTCATTTTTCATTAACTTGTTTTGAAAAGTCATGGACAAGGCAAACATCACAATGTGGACAGAAGACCCTTCCCAAACTGCCACGGACAGCAGCATCACAAGCTTTCTCTATGTGGTTGAGGACCTCAAGGTGGACCAGCAAACAGCTTTTGCAGGACAACGCCACTCTGCAGAGAACTTTGGAAGAATAGGCAAACTGAGGACAGATCTGAAAAATGAAGCGGGATGCAGCAGAAGGCCAAAAGGAAAGGAAAGAGCTGACAAAATCAGTTTTGCTAGAAATGGAATCGAGTTTTACATGCACTGCTCGTATGGGTTTGAGATGGCCTTAGGAAAAGCAAATGCTTTAAGCTGTGAATGGCTTTTATGATTGTGGATTGGATCTATAACAATACTTAGTGGGTGTCCATTGCCGTGCAAGAGGAGACTAACAATCGCAGTGCTGCAGCCACTCGGCTTGTTTACTCTCACAGTTACTGCCTTGTGGGTTAACACAAATGGCAAGCATGCAGAGCAGATGTTTGTGAAAGAACAGCGCAAGATCAGAGCACCAGAACCTGAAATGACAATGAGATGAATTACCAGCCTCCCTGCAGCGCGCTGGGCACGAAGCGCATGGGAAGAAGAAACGCCAGAAGAAGGAGAAACACAACGAGTCTGCTATGAGACAGAGAAGAACAGCTCCCAAATTTCAGGGCTTCAGCAACAGCGCGGTGCCAACACTGGGGCACAGCAGGAGATGTTCATGGGGCCTCCTGGGAAAGCTGCACCAGCTTGATAAAGCTACAATGAAAGTGGAACATTGCAAATTTCTGTCGCATGGAGAAAAACCTCTTCCTTTTCCTTGTAAATAATACTGCAGAGCAAGGTTATCCTCAGAGTCACATCATCTACTCTAATAAAAGCATTTTGATTCTGAAAAGAAAAAAGGACACGGTGTTAAGAGTCCAACGAAAGAGATAAATCAATTATTGCCACCATTTTTCATTAATTATTCTCATATATGATGAAGTGCACTTTCCCTGGACTCTCTGAGCTGTCTTCAGTCTGTGTTTGACCCTAGGAGCTCAAAGTAGTTTCAAAACCAGCCAGTCAGAGAGCAGCCAGAGGACAATAATACAAATAAATGACTTGGGGGGGTTCTGGTTTGCGTTTTGTTTTTGTTTGTTGTGTTGTGGGTGTTTTCTTTGAGAAAAACATGGTGAATTTTCTCCTGAGCATTCATAATGTGTGGTATTTGGGTTTTTGTTTTTCTTGTTGCCTACCACAAGAGCTGTTGCATGTGGGTGAGTGCTAGTGCTTTGTCCACTCTGGAGATTTTGTAACGGACCTCACAGTTTTATAATGTTTTCCTAAAGCCCCAGTTTCTGTGGCCACATGACCGTCTGGAACCTTTGATTTAGGAAAATAAAAAGTAAGTTTTTTAGATTTTTTCCTCTTGTGGAGAAGAGTGAGAAAAGCAAAACCAAAGGAATTTCATTAATCCCATGGTGGGGGGTGTTTAATTCATTTTTTACCCATCCTTGCCATAATCCAGTTTAAAAAGAATCACTCGGGAAGCAGACATAGCATTATGTGACTTAGGTGGCCGACTGAGGTGTGATACAAAAACAAAGTAATATCTCACAAACTGTGCCAACAAATGGAGTCCTGCAATAGCAAGAATTAGTTCTTGAGGGAGAGAACGAATTCCTGCAAGAAACAGTTCTGCAAGTTGGGGAGGCTTCTGGAGTGACCCTGTGGCACTTTCAGCTCATCAAAGAAATACTGAGCACAAAAAACTTTCACTGACTTCAGCTCGGTGTAACTGAGCACAAAACCCCCTTCAGTTAGGTTTGGGAGCATGTAAATTGGGCACCACAAGGTGACCTCAAACTTTCTCAGCCTTCCTCTTCAAAAGAGGCAGGATCTCTTTCCTGATGGACTGTGCCCTTTGTGACACAAGCTGTCAGATAGGAAGAAGCAGCATGAGAGATCACAGACGTCTTTCTCCTTCACCTGCAGAAAGGTGCACAGCCTCACGGGCCGGTGTAACAGAGTCTCTTTGCCACAGATAAACCAAACTGAGACTGTTTCTTCCCCTGTAAAGTGATGACAGTAAATAAGGACTTCACAGGATTCCCAGCGTACTCCCAGAGCAGCTCTGAGATCCTCTCAAAAGGATATCACAGTCCCACTGCAGCCCCACTCTCTCCCTCCCTTTCCAGAGTGATGGATTTCCCTGTTCCAGTCACCTCCTCTTGAGCTCCTTGCAGAAGTCCAGAAGAGGCTCCCAAAAGGTGGTGACAGGATTTTACTAACAGAACCTCCTGCCTGCAGTCAAGCTGATGTTCCCTGAGCTGCTTCTGGGCACTTCCAATGAAACTGATGCTTTCATTTCTCACTGACTGCCTGGTATAACCAGAGTCAGGGGTTGGCTGCCAGAGTTTTAGCCAAGGCAGTTGGAAGAAGCCTCTGGTTACCGTACTTGTTCCATCGATATTCAAGGCTGCCTTCAGGCACACGCCGTTTCTGAAGAGGGCATTTCCACAGTGGTTTGAGCGTAGGGGTGGGTGGGAGCTCTGAGAAAAGCCCAGAGGCATCGTGCACACTTTCCACGGCCCAGCTGATACATCCTACATAGCTGCTTGCATTCTTCTGCTCCCAGTTGTAGTCTGCATTGATACATACAGTAAAGAACCACATCAGGAAAGCAGAAAAATTGAAGGCTTGCAGTTGAATTTACAGCCTAACAACCAGGCTTATTAAACGGAGGCAGTTTTGAAGTCAAGTCAAGCTGACAGCTTCTCCTGAAGGATCCGAGTAGCAGGAAGCTGACGTGCAGCTGGCTCATCCCAAGCTGGAGGAACGTCGTGTGGCTCCTGCGCGCTCCGAGGTAAAAATTCCCCTCCTCGCACTGTGCGAAATCAATGCAAACGCTGCAGGGCGCTGGGGCTACCAGCTGAGAAACTCTCAGGAGTGCTATTTACTGACAGAAAGGGGACATTTTTCTGCCTCTAACCTGCAACTACGGGGATACGCAGGGCTGCTGGTAGGGCCACGCATGTAGAAATGACAGCACAAGGGGCTGGAGCACAAAATCTCCCTCTTTGTACACAGGATGAGTGAGTTTCCCCGCCAGCACAACTCCTGGCAAAAGCAAGTGAGGAAGGAACAGCTAATGTAAAAAATGGCCTTGGTGCTCATCTCAGCTGGCTACTGCACCTTGGTAAAGCAAATGCAGAGATATTCCTGTTTAAATCAAGAGAGCAAGCGGGGCAGCTCGGTGGGGACAGTTGTTGGAGAGCTCTGGCTGGCTGAGGGTTGGATTCAGAGAAGAGCCCAACAGATTGTTTGGTTTTTTTTTTCCTCTTGCACACATTGCAAAGCTT
Source organism: Chloroceryle amazona (assembly GCA_027560015.1). Classification (NCBI taxonomy): domain Eukaryota; kingdom Metazoa; phylum Chordata; class Aves; order Coraciiformes; family Cerylidae; genus Chloroceryle; species Chloroceryle amazona. Next base: position 69,409 of record JANHFX010018197.1, on the reverse strand, counting down.
TTAAGCAGAATCTTTGAGAATGCCCACAAAGGGCAGGATCCAGTGTGTGAGGGAGTTCAGGACTAAGGCAAGCACCTGGGGAACTGAATGCAGTGCCAATAGTGGCAGTCGATTCGGAGCCTCTCGAGCGTTGTGTCCGGCAGGGTGTTCTATCACTTGCTGACTAGTTTTACCCCTCTCCACACCAAGACAGACCTGCCTGCTTCCTCTCCTGATGTTACAGTAGTATTTAGTGGTCATACATATTACAGAGCAGCAGACAGAAGTGAAGAGCGGGCAGGCACTGGCAAGCTTCCCACAGACTTCTGGTCTGATTCACGTTCCTGTTGTACTCTGACCTGGAAATCCCTCTGTTCATTCCCCTTTCACAGGAGCAGAAGCAATAAAATAAAGGAAGAATATGTCAAAATGAATTTTTCCCAAATTAAATCTAAGGCAAGACTTCCACTGTACCGTCCTTGTGTTTCCTGCCTAGACCTGTGGCATCCTGATTACTCTTATACAGGAAAAATTATTATTTTGAATATGTAAAAGCCAGAACATGGTGAAGAATTTCAGGTGGAGCAAAGAGAACAAACTCCTATTTAAACTAGTACAGAATACCTCAGACTACAACCACCAAGATGCTCATAACTCAGATAAATGTGAACAACTCCTTTTTTTTTTCCTTTTTTGACCGCTCTTGCAGTATTTTGTATTTTCCAGACCCAGCTCCTGGACTCAAGAAATTACACACCAGTCTGGCCTGCCAGTTAGAAAATAGTTTCTGAAATGTGTAGAAAAGTCTGGAAAACTGAATCCTAGAGGCCATCCAGCAAGTAAAAGGAATCTAGAACAATCTTTTTGTTGCTGGGATCTGATTTACGACCTTTGTACACCGTGAACAGTCCATAGTCATATACAGAAACTGGAGTTGGAGTTCTTCCTCTCCTTAAAAAAAGTGGCTTAGAAACGAAGCTGAAGGAGTGAAACTGTACTGTTCTAGGTTTTTCTGGTAGAAGTTTTAGGCTAAAAGCTTCAGCACTTTCCAGACATCATTCCTACATGCACACAGGGTGCATAAAACTCCTCCTTTGTATTCCTACGCACACTGAATTCAGACCTGAGAACCTAGAACCACCGAAGCTTAATCAATTTTAATGTACTTTAATTACTACTGCCAGCTCTAAGGCAAAGATAACATAATGCTAACGGGCAGACTAACTAACATGGGGAATCCTGTGGCCAAATATCCACGCATTATCAAGCAGAGCACCATAAAAATTGAGATTTATAACATTTTTGCAAAAGCAAGGCAAGAAACAATAGCATTAGGAGCTAATAATTTAGACCGGTTCACCATGAAATTTCATAGGACTAATGAGAACAAAAAGCTTAACTTGAAAACAATGTCAGCACTGCTTTTCTGGAAGAATTCCTTTGTTTCCTCACCCCGTATGAACTACTACATATGGCAGAACCCCCCTGTCCTCTGACAGGATTCCTGCCTTCAGTACAGCTTCAGCCCCTGAATCCCTTGAGTCCCTTCTCTCACCATGTCTCAGGGCTGTACCAGGACTTCATCTTTTATTCTTCCACCCACATTCACAGTGGCTCTCTGCTCTCTTACCAAAAAAAAAGCCCAATATAAGGTCTAAGGGATGCATATTAACGATTAAAAAGAAACAAGTCCAACCTTCCCTTCTCAAAAAGAACCCAACGATTCCGCTTGCACTCGTCGTGAAGAAAGAGGAAATTACAGAGAGCCAGAGGGCAGAGAGTGCTTGAATCACCCCAGCTGTTCTCCGGTTCTTAGATGAAAGTTTCACAAAATCTCTCCCTTTTCAGAATAGTGGCAAAAATGATGGCATGCAGCCACGGGCTGGGAACCGCTGCCCCACCCGCAGATGAAAAGCAGGAACATTTACCTCCAGTTTCCTTCTTCAGAAGATTGACTTTGGTGTGGAAGGGAGGGAATTTAAAATTAAAGTTCCCCGAGGTTGTCTCGGGTATCCTTGTCCTTTGAACAAGAGGGAGATCAATCTGCAGTGCAATGCACGGGCATGTAGGACGCTAATGACTTTGCGCTAATGACTTCCCCTACCGCACCAGTCACTCCTCGCGCTCCTTGATAGCAAGTTGCAGCTTTAGCCCTTCTCTGAGAAGGGAATTTTCACAAATCTTCAACTGACCCTCCTATTCCTGTATGGGGAAATGAGGGCTTGACTTCCCTGAAGGGATCTGGTAGGCAGAGAAGACCAGAACTTGCTCTATCCACTAGTGCGAAGCTGGGGGGCTGCGGGTAGAGGGTTGCTCCCAGTATGAACAACTGGGCTGAACTGGCACATTGGCATAGGAGTGATTCTTTCTCATCTTTACATTTAATTCAGACACTTAAAGCCCAGTCACTTGTGGCTACATCCTGCAAGTAGCGTTGAAGGACTGGAGCACATTCGTAGATCAAAGCGTGCACCAAAGGCGGCCCTGGAGTTTCTCTTTGGACTAGACTGAGCCTGGCTCCACGGACAGAGTATCCCTGCCCTGTATCTGGTTCAGGAATCTCCACCGGACCAGTCAGAGGTTTGGATGCTTCCAGCACAGCTGGGGGTTGTGGTGCTTCTAAAGTGGGGTCTTGATTGAAGTATCTCCTGAAGAAACAGAGCTAATGCAGCCTAAAGCCACGGCACAGCACGGGGAGTAGAGATGATTATTAGGGGCTCCCTTCAGAACTGCACGACTGCTCCAAATACAAAACATTAGCTTAGGTAAAGCCTCTTTCAGTTGAAAAGTAATCACCATGACAAGGGTTCAGTACAATACCTCCAGCCACTGCCACAAAGACCAGCAGCTCTGTATCTCCTACCATGTAACTACCCTGAATTTACTCAAGTCCCCCGCAAATCTTTCCCCAAACACAGACGAGCCTCAGATTAGATACGATGGGAAGATGGATGACGTGTAGCAAGCCTACGCCTGCACCAATCACATCCCTTTCCTGAACACACCATCTCCTTGCCCTGAACAACGGGAAGAAGCAGAACTATTTTAAAGCTATATCTGGTTATGTTCCCTTGCTGTGCATAAGGTGTGAGGACTCCAAGACATCGCATTCTAGCCTGCGAGCGGTACCTACCAGATTCAGGAGGCTGTATCACATCGAGCGCGCGTGTGACGCACGAAGCTGGCACAAAAGCAGTGAAGAGCCATCGTAAGGATAACAAGAGGCAGAGATCTGTAGTTGTTCTTCCATAATACTGGTGGATCAAGGAGCTTTCTCTGCTTCCACAGCATAACTCAGCTGAGCAAAGCTTTACCCAGGCTCCCAATGCAGCAGTGCCCATGGGAATCCCACCAAAGCCAGTACCTTTAGTCAGACATAATGACTGACGGGGCCGGGGCGATATGAAGAGCTGACCTACACGGATTCTTAGAGACGTGCCAAAGACCAAACCTCATCTTGGGACCCGCTCAGCAAAGCTGCCAGATCCATGAAACACTTGGTACAACTCGAACAGACTCTTCACTGCCTTTGCTTCCTAAGAAATTAGTTTGTTGGGTTTTGGACAAATGTGCATATTTGTATTGCACAAGACATTACTGTGAAACCACAAGCTGAAATCCTTCCTTGGCAAAATCTCCTTCTGAGGTTTGTAAAAGGTTGTCTATGTGAAGAGCAGATTTAGACCCATTAGCATTTCTCACCATAAATGAATACAAAGAATTAGAACCTAGAGTGAAAAAAAAAAAAAAATTAAAAAATAGAGTAAGGTAACTGGTCCCAAGAGTATCCACTGGCAGTTAGACAGCATAACCTACATAGTTCACACTATCTTAGGGATAAAAATCTTCAGGATTTGGTACTGCTTAACATTCTCCCTCCAGCAGCAGCTCTCAAACCACTGAAGGGCAATGGTCTGGTTTTAACACTGGCCCTGCCTAGCTGTCTGGACTTGTCAGACATCCCCCACTTGGATGAAATGAGATGAGATCCCAGATAAGAGTCTTTCAGGACAACTCCTTTCCACTCACCCTTGTTTGCTGCCTACAGATCTGCCTTCAGCAAAGATCTTTTCAGTATTTCTCCTGTCCAACCAAATCAGATGCTCGGAGTTCAGTGCTCTTTTTATCCTTCCGCATGACACAGGGAAATGGGGAAGAAGAGCTGATGGGTCAAAGGAGGGAGAATACTTTCTTCTGCTGTGTACATTTGAAACGAGAGGGAAGGGGGGATGTTCTGCTACTCTGTGTAATTTTTTTTTAAAGCTCAGCTATTTTCCACAACTAATGTAAAAGCCTCTTTTTCACCTATAAGAAACTCCCACCAAGTGTAATCTGCTATTTCTGGCGCATCCTAGTACTCTGCACAAAATGCTCCCCAGGACTGAACTCCATTTCTTCACTGACACTACCCACTGGTACGCCAAAAATGGATCCCTTTTCCTCAGGGCAGACACCCCCTGTGACACCTTTAGTTCCTAAGAAAATCCCAAACACGTTTCCTTTATGCATCCTTCAATGGCTGATTAACAACTCACTACTCCCACTCTTGTATATCAGCCAGTGTATTCCTCGCGTGTTGTGCATCAGGAGGAGCCTGGAAATTCCTCCAGGAGGCAGCTGCTTAACCTGTGTGTTCGTAAAAAAATGCAGATTGGGTCTGGCTGATTCCTTTTTTAAGCTGAGGGGGAGTTGGAAAGACAGAAAAGAATGAAAGTAAGGGAAAGGAAGGAGGGAAGGAAGGAAGGAAGGAAGGAAGGAAGGAAGGAAGGAAGGAAGGAAGGAAGG